>JAGKTI010010720.1:0-27888 GCA_018397915.1 Birgus latro
CTGCAGTGCGTGTGGATGGCAAACTGAGTGAATCTTTCCATTTGAAGGTTGGATTGAAACAAGGATGTGTCATGTCTCCATGGTTGTTCAGTCTGTATATGGATGGGGTTATAAAAGAGATACAAGGTCGGGCAGTGGATGTTGGAGCGGCCCTAGTGAGAGAGGGCAGTGTTTGGAAACTACCTGTACTGTTGTTTGCAGATGATACTGTGTTGTTGAGTGAAGACGAAGGGGAGCTGCAAGGCTTGGTAGATGAGTTTGGGAGAGTGTGTAAGAAACGGAATCTAAAGGTGAATGTGGGGAAGAGTAAAGTGATGGTCTTCGAGAGAAGTGAAGCCAGTGAGTGTACAGTGAGATTGGATGGGAAGGAAATGGAGAATGTGAGTGAATTTAAGTACTTGGGCAGTGTGATGAGTAAGGATGGTAGTCTGGAGGGTGAAGTGCTCGAAAGGGTACAGCAGGGAAGGAAGGTTGCTGGTTCGTTGAAAGCAGTGATAAGAAACAGGGAGGTGAGCATGGAAGTGAAAAAGTTGTTACATGACAGTATTGTGATACCAACTCTGACATATGGAAGTGAAGCTTGGACCCTGTTGGAAGAACAGAAGTCAAGAGTGAGAGCAGTGGAAATGAGTTATTTGAGAGGAGCATGTGGAGTCACATGGAGAGACAGACTAACAAATGAGGAAGTGAAGGAGCGTTGTGGTGTGGTTGAGGACGTGATGGGAAGCGTTAGGAGAAACACGTTAAGGTGGTTTGGGCATGTGGAGAGGATGGAGAGTGAAAGATTGACGAGGAGAGTGTATGTGAGTGAGGTGGAGGGGGCGAGAGGGAGGGGGAGGCCGAGGATGAGATGGAGGGATGGAGTGGAGAGGTATATGAGAGAGGGGGGTGTGAGTTGGGAGCGTGGTAGTGAAATGGCAGGGGACAGAGTGACATGGAGGCGATTTGTTTGTGGCCACCCCGTTCGGGATTGAGGCGTCTGGCAATAGATAGATAGATAGAAAATATATATTTCAATTATTATTATTAGTATACAGTAAAAGTCCAATTTTTTGGTAGCTGATTATTCGGTAGATCCGATATTTTGGCATTTTTGAGAAATAGTCCCATTTACGAAAGGCTTTGATTGTCCGGCAGATGTTCGGAATCATCTTGGCAGTCCAGGAAGAGTTATCTGTGACTTGTAGGCCTACTGTTTCATTACACTTGTATATGTTCACTAGTTTATATATTTTTCAGATTCAGCTACTGTATAGTACTGTGTTGATTACAGTATTGCACAATATCGTACAGTACAGTAACCACCCCAAAAAATTATTGAGGGTTACGTCCCAAGTCCCCTTGCTAATTCTTGTCGCCTTCCTGAAAATGATATTTACCGGTACTTGCGTAGTCCATGAACCACTGTTACTGTAATGCATTACCCATAAATAAATGTTGCTTGTTAAATCTGTTTCCCTGTTGTGTGTAGCTGTACGGCTGTGACAGCTCTTATTTGATTCTTCAGCATAATGGTGTTAGGAACTGTCTTAAGTGGTTAACTAAACCTAACCTAACTGAGTTTAACTGTACCTAACAATTTAAGCAAACCTAACCTAACCTAAAGTTGGAAGAATACTTAAAATAAACTGAAGGAATATGAATTTGTAAGGTCTTTCTGATGAAAGTTAAATGTACATTTAGCTCTCATTCTTTTGTTCATTTTTGTGTTTATATGTATAGGAGAGAGTAGTGATGCAAACAGTAATGTACAGTATTCCATTAACCCCTTAATAACCCCCGATGTTGAACAACCCTTGACAGTACCGGTGTCAGTGACGTTGAATTAGTGTGAGCTATATAAAATTGTGAACAATTATGGGAAGGGAACAACAGTAGGTTTACATGACTCCGTGCTACCATCCCAAGCAGTCAGGCGGTCGGTTAATCTCAGATGTTTTCGCCCATATTGTAAATGCACCGTAACTTTATGAATTCTTCTGTGAATCATAGCGAATCATAGCCTGGGTTTAGGATCCTAAATAACACATTGCTAGGTGTGCCAGATGATTCTCTTCACATCTTTAACCCATCCAGTCCCCCCGACGTACGATGCACTTCACAACTTTTTTTCACGCTAAGACCCACCGACATGCATCGTACATCAGTAAATTGTATGGCTCGTTGTTTGCACATTTGTCAAGATTCGCGGGTGATTTTTCGTAGGCATATGTGGGAGACCTTCCTCTACTCCCAGCCAGGTGGCAACACTGCTTGACCCTCTTCAACCCCCCCCTTCCCTCGGGGGGTTCACGATTTTCTCACAACATACCTGTTAACAGTGATCTAGCCCAGTAAAGACACATAGCACCACGGTCTCCCTGATGACAAAATTCCAGGCGAAAGTGATTCCTGATGTGGAGGACAAAGATTATGTGGCATCAGACAGAGTTAGTAATGAACAGAAGTAATGAGGAGGTAACATTGCCAAGTTAGGTGCAATATGTTGGTGTATTTGGTAAGGGAACAACGCTTAGTGTATTTGGTAAGGGAACAACGCTTAGATCGCCTACATTATTGTGTGAAAAGCAGTATACTCTTGTACTACATATAAAGTCGTACCAAATAAATAAATATCTATGAGGCTGTGTGGGTTTGGTTATTTTTCCCCCGCATAGGGATGTATGTTATGGAGTGCGGCATGATAAAAAAACGGTAGTCAGGTTAGGGATCTCTTACTTGTTTAGAATATTTTTCACTTCAGGTGAGCTCTTTCTCGATGAAATTCCAATGTTTCTCTCCAAAACTGAAGGTTTGAGCCAAAAAAAGACAAGTTGAAAATTGGTCGGGTTCCGGGGGTGGGTTGGGTAAAAAAGCGGTCGGGACTGGGCGGGTTAAGAAAAATAAATCGATTTCAGAAGAATGGAAGAAATTTACTCTCCATACTCAAAGATGGATTAAATTTCTTCCATTTAATTTTTTTAAAGATGTGAAGAGAATTGTCTGCCACACCTAGCAATGTGTTTTTTAGCTTCCTAAACCCATGCTATGATTCGCTATGATTCACGAAATAATTTGTAAAGTTACAGTGCATTTACCACATGGGCAAAAACAACTGAGATTAAGCGACCGCCTGAGTGCTTGGAATGGTAGCGTAGAGTCATGTAAACATACCAGTGACCTTTGTTTCCTTCCCATAATTGTTAACAGTTTTTTATAGCTCACACAAACTTGACGTCACTGACACCGGTACTGTAAAAGGTTGTTTAACGCCGTAGGTTATTAAGGGGTTAACCCGTCATGTCCCGACCGATTTCCCACCTCCGATACCCCCCAGTCCTGAGCATTTTTGGAAATTTTTTTTTTTGGCTAAAACATCCGCTTTTGGTGAGAAACAAAGGATTATGAACAAGAAAGTGGTTACCTGGATCCCCAAGTGGTCAGAACAGGTGAGCCCCCCCCTGTGCAGGTATTGTACTTTGTCAATGACGAGTCTGGTTCACACTTTTTCTGTGGTAGGTAATTTTGAGAGAAACAACCACTAACACATCTACATTTATTCATTTTGATCTAATAAACAATAAGAACAACAATATAAGGGTTTTCAATAAGAAATACAGGAAAAATAAGCATTGTTCAATTGCGTGAGCATAGCGAGTTGGGTCACTTTCGTAACATTGAGTCGCTAAGTTTCTTGTTTCAGGAAACATATCATTTTATTTACTTGCATATTACTGTTTCAATGACATTTTAGCATTTTTTACTTTATGTAAATGGTTTCAGCTGTTTACATTCATTACGTTGATATTTAGCATAATGCTAGCGTATACTCAGCACACTCGCTATGACTCATCTTTCAACATACATAACATTTTGTCTAGTTTCATAGTATTCTTTGAATGCCATTATAACATTCTACTCTCAGTGTAAATGTTTTCACCTATTCACAATCCTTACGACGATATTTAGAGCACTGCTATCGTATAATCACGTAGCAAGCACACTCGCAACCACTCGTGTTGCGACTTAGAATATATTTTTGCACTTACATGATACATTTCAAGTAACAGAACACCCGTTTATACTTTATACTAATATTTACATATATACAGTAAGACCTCACTATAACAGACTAATTGGGGCTCAGGCCAGTCCGAAATATTCGATTTTCCGATAAAAGCGACATCCGGACTTACCCCTGCTAATCCGGACTTTTTCCGATATATCAGACATTAGTCCGGATTGCATCGGTAGTTTTCACCACCATTGCAGTATTGTACTGTGTTTTACCTTCACTACATTAATCAAATGGTATAATAATACTGTACTGTGCACTGAAAAACATGTCTTTTACTTGTCTTATTGTGGTGAACATAACTGAAGTTGTCAGGCAGTCCGGACTGCTTTCTGGCTATATCACACTTTTTCTGATATATAGGAGTTTAGTCCAGTAGCTCCTCGAGTCCGATAAAAGTGAATTCCGGTCTACTGAAGTCCGTTATATTGAGGTTTTACTGTATATGCCTTACAATTATACTGAGCGACAGAATATCGCACCTTTTTACACTCGCTAGGAATGTTTCAACTTCGAATATAATTATGCACTAAAATACTGATTATCAACTAATATTATATCCAACAATTACACTGAGCGACAGAATATCGCACCTTTTTACACTCGCTAGGAATGTTTCGACTTAGAATATAATTGTGCACTAAAGTACTGATTTTCAGCTAATATTATATCCTTCTCCACTTTATACTAATATTTACATATTCACTGGCCTTACAGTTACACTGAGTGTCAGAATATCGCACCTTTACACACTCGCTAGGAACGTTTCGACTTAGAATATATTTATGCACTAAAATAATATTTATCAACTAATATTATACCCGTTTCCACTTTGTACTAATATTTACATATTCACTGACCTTAAAATTACACTGAGCATTAGAATATCGCACCTTTACACACCTGCTAGGAATGTTTCGACTTAGAATAAACTTATGCACTAAAAAAATAATGTTCAACTTATATTACACCAGTTTCCACTTTATACTAATATTTACATTTTCACTGGCCTTATAATTACACTGAGCATCTGTATTTTGCATACTTTCCTGAGAATAAGCGTCTTATCGCTATCACACCATCTCAGAACTGCATCATTGTGTGGTATTCCTTGAAACATGGGTGAATGCATAGACCCACGTCACACTCTACGCACTCATAGCGGGTGTCTTTTCTCTGAGTGTTGGGTCTCAGTCATTAGTTACCACACACATGTCATCTGCGTTGGGGCCTAGGTTTGTTCGGTTGAGGAGGGATCGGAGTGGCAAAGTGGTGGCCAGAAATTCTCAGTGGAGTTTGGGCAGTAGGGGCAGTGCGGGGTCATTGCTGAGTTCTTTCCTGACCATACTTTGCAACAATTTCCCTGCATAGGTCCCTCACAAAACCTTCAAAGGTTTTCTGCACACCTGTTGTCAGGGCATGCAGGTTGTGGCAATTGAGGGCAGTTATATCCAGCAGGTGAAAGAAGAGCTTTTTGTACCACTTCATCGTGGTCCTGGCACATTCTTCACTCGATATCATGGAGTCTTCTTGGTCCATGAGCCGCATATTGATGTTATAATCCAGAACACACTCAGGTTTCCAGATGCGGCGCCTGCTTTCGCTACAATAATCAACGGACTCTGTGTGGTGCATCAAAGGTTGGTGAACAGTTGATAAGAGGCAGACTTTCATGTTGTGGTTCCACACTCATTTCTGTCTAGCTTCTACTCCTGGGGGTAGGGTTTTTTTCAAGAATTCTCCCCGAGTATCCCTGCTTGTCATAAGAGGCGACTAAAGGGTTGGTCGGTTAATGGCCCACCCCGTAAAAACAACTAACTAAAAATACGAACAAGAAGCCTCGGACCAGGACTGACCAAAAGTTGACGAAAAAGGACCGGACAAAGGACGTGGTAAAGATTGCAACATGGAATGTAAGGGGTATGAATGATGAGGTGAAAGAGAGAGAGATTGTACTGGTGCTTGAGAGTGCGAAAGTGGATATATGTGGAATGATTGAAACTAAATGGCGAGGTGAGAGTGCGAGAGAATGGGAGTATGGATGGTGTATATGCAGGGGAGTGGGTGAGAATGAGAGGGCGAAAGAGGGAGTATGTATTGCTGTGAGCAACAGATGGAAGGAGAATGTAAGAGAGTATGGATCAGTTGGGTCAAGGATTGTGTGGGTAAGAGTGAAAGTTGGACTACAAATGTGGGCAATTGTGTGCGTGTATGCGCCAACGCAAGATCGTGTAAGTAGAGTGAGAGAAGAGTTCTGGAGAAATGTGTAAGCCTGCTTGGAAAAGTTTGAAAGGAATGAGAGAGTGTTTCTGATTGGAGATATGAATGGAAAAGCAGGGAATGAGAAGGTGGACGGAGTGGTTGGTGACTGGGGTGTGTCTGCAGAGATGGATGAGAATGGCAGTGCTTTAGTGGACATTCGTGCCGGGAGGGGGTTGGTGTTAGCTAATACCCTCTTCAGGCACAAAATGATCCATAGGTATTGGGAGAGTGGCCATGTGCAGTTTGCCACAAGGGTGTGGGAAGTAATTCCATCTTGTGTAGTGTTTGTGATAAATGGGTGCACAAGAGATGTAGTGGTATTAGAGGTAGACTGCGAGATAATGCTGATTTCATGTGTGCGGAGTGTCGGGAAGAGCAGGTGGAGATTGTTAGGCGTGAGAGGGTTGAACCTGCAGGTGAGTCTCTTGAGTGTGTGGAGGAGTTTTGTTATTTGGGAGACATGTTATGTGCCGGAGGTGGGGCTGGAGTTAGCTCGGTTGCTAGGGTGAGAAGTGGTTGGAAGAAGTTCAGGGAGCTATTGCCTCTCCTGACATTGAGGAGACTCTCCTTACGTGCTAAGGGGTCTTTGTATGCAGCATGTGTTAGGAGTGTGATGCTGTATGGTAGTGAGACCTGGGCAGTAAAGGAAGAGGATATTCATAGGTTTAAACATACAGAAATGACAATGATTAGGTGGATGTGCAGTGCGTCCCTGCGTGCAAGGCCTGGGGGGGCTGGGTTTACGATGGAAGAATTGAGAGGTAGGATGGGACTGGATTGTATTGGTGTTGTGATGAGGAGAGGTAGGCTGAGGTGGTTTGGACATGCAGAGAGGATGGGGGATGATAACTGGGTACAGAGGGTGAGAAGTGTTAATATTGGGGGAGGGGTTGGGAGGGGTAGACCGAGAAAGACGTGGGACGAGGTCATTAAGTGTGACTTAAGGGTTAAGGGACTGAACAGGGAGACTGCCAAAGATCGAGCAGCATGGAGAGCCACCATTAGGTGACCAAGGCCGACGCATGCAAGCATTTTGGAGCCTTCAAAAACGAAACGAACGAAACGAAACGTATACATGGCGAGTGGTGAGAAGGGTGGACGGTGGAATGAATGAACGGAAGGCAATGATTGACTATGTGTGTGTGGATGAAAGGATGAGAAGTTGTGTAATGGATGCAAGAGTATATAGAGGTTGGGGGAGTGGACTTTCTGACCACCACTTGGTGGTGGCAAGAATCAGAATCCAAACTAGATGGAGGATGAGAAGAAGAGAAGGACAGGAGGATGTATCTGTTACAAGGAGGGTAGAAAGGTTACAGGAGGATGGAATAAAGGCTGAATATAAATGGGAAGTGGAGGAGCGATTGGGTAAATATAGATTGGAGCAGATGGGGGACGTGGAAGGTGTGTGCAAGATATTCACAGAAGAAATCTGTGCAGCATGTGAGGTGGTGTGTGGGGTGAAGAGAAGACAAAAGGGGGTTCAGGGAACAGCATGGTGGACTGAAGAGGTGAAAGAGGGTGTGGCACAAAAGAAGAAAGCATATAATGAGTGGATGAGGAACAGGGGCGGCGAAGAGGCTGAGAGACAGACGAGAGAGTTATATGTAGAGAGGAGGAGAGAGGTGAAAAGATTAGTAAGAGAGAGTAAGAAGAGAGTGGATGAGGAATTTGGAAGGAATTTGAGTGCAAAGTGGAGGGAATGTAAGAAAATGTTCTGGAAGGAGATAAAGAGAGCTAGACAGGGTGCCAACGAAGGCAGTGGGGGTGTGAAAGATAAAAATGGTAAATTACTAGTGGAGAAGGGAGAAAAAGTAAACAGATGGAGAGAACACTTTAATGAACTGTTGAACATAGAGAATGAAAGTAATGCAAGTATAAGTGGCTGGGGAATGGTGGGGAGAAGGAGGGTTGTGAGAAGAGAGGAAGAAATCACCAGGATGGAAGTGGTGGAAGCAGTGAAGAAAGTTAAAATGGGGAAAGCCCCAGGAATTGATGGAGTGTGTTGTGAAATGCTGAAGCATGGGGGAGAGTTAGTAATAGAATGGATGTGGAAGGTGTGCAGATTGGCTTGGGAGGAGGGTAGAGTCCCGGAGGATTGGAAGTCAAGTATAATTATCCCTCTGTACAAAGGAAAAGGGGAAAAAGCAGTGTGTGGTAATCATAGGGGCATTTGCCTTCTCAGTGTAATGGGAAAAGTATATGGTAGGATACTTATTGACAGAGTTTGGGAAATTACAGAGGAATTAGTTGGAGAAGAACAAGGAGGTTTTAGGAAGGGAAGAGGTTGTGTAGACCAGATATTCATTCTTAGATCCTTAGTGGAAAAGTTTCTAGAGAAGGGCAAGAAGTTGTATGCAGCCTTCATGGAGACAAGGATCGTGGAAGGTATTAAAAATATTTGGAGTGGATGGGAAGTTGTTGAAGGCAGTGAAGAGTATGTATGAGGGTGCTAAGGCTGCAGTGCGTGTGGATTACGAACTGAGTGAATCTTTCCATTTGAAGGTTGGATTGAAACAAGGATGTGTCATGTCTCCATGGTTGTTCAATCTGTACATGGATGGGGTTATAAAAGAGATTCAAGGTCGGGCAGTGGATGTTGGAGCGGCCCTAGTGAGAGAGGGCAGTGTTTGGAAACTCCCTGTACTGTTGTTTGCAGATGATACTGTGTTGTTGAGCGAAGACAAAGGGGAGCTGCAAGGCTTGGTAGATGAGTTTGGGAGAATGTGTATGGAACGGAATCTAAAGGTGAATGTAGGGAAGAGCAAAGTGATGGTCTTCGAGAGAAGTGAAGCCAGTGAATGTACAGTGAGATTGGTTGGGGAGGATATGGAGAATGTGAGTGCATTTAAATACTTGGGTAGTGTGATGAGTAAGGATGGAAGTCTGGAGGGTGAAGTGCTCAAAAGGGTGCAGCAGGGAAGGAAGGTTGCTGGTTCGTTGAAAGCAGTGATAAGAAACAGGGAGGTGAGCATGGAAGTGAAAAAGTTGTTACATGGTAGTATTGTGATACCAACTCTAGCATATGGAAGTGAAGCTTAGGCCCTGTTGGAAGGACAGAAGTCAAGAGTGAGAGCAGTGGAAATGAGTTATTTGAGAGGAGCATGTGGAATCACATGGAGAGACAGACTAACAAATGAGGAAGTGAAAGAGCGTTGTGGTGTGGTTGTGGACGTGATAGGAAGCGTTAGGAGAAACACGTTAAGGTGGTTTGGGCATGTGGAAAGGATGGAGAGTGAAAGACTGACGAGGTGAGTGTATGTGAGTGAGGTGGAGGGGGCGAGAGGGAGGGGGAGGCTGAGGATGAGATGGAAGGATGAAGTGGAGAGGTATATGAGAGAGGGGGGTGTGAGTTGGGAGCGGGGTAGTGAAATGGCGGGGGACAGAGTGACATGGAGGTGATTTGTTTGTGGCCACCCCCTGCGGGATTGAGGCGTCTGGCAATAGATAGATAGATAGATTCTGCCCGACCTTGACCATGTGTTGCCTGTTCATCGTCACCGTACCACAGTCCCGTGTTATGCAGGTGTAGATAACAAGTGAGAAGAGGGCTAGTGTACCAGTTATCGAGGTAGAGGACGTGACCACGATGAAGGTACTTTTCAGTCATTGTTTTCACCACTGCTCCTGAGAGTCCAATACTGCGATCTTCTATTATGTCTGTCTGTGCACCGGTGTACAAGACTTTGTCTTGCACATAACCAGTCCTACAGTCACACATAACAAAGATCTTGAAGCCAAAACGGTGCCTTTTGCTGGGTATATACTGGCGAAAAGAAATGTTGCCTCTCCACAACATGAGACTCTCATCTATTGCAAGGTCTCTATAGGGATAAAATGAGGAATGGAATGTTTGCCGTAGGTGATCAAAAACCAACAAAATACGCCTCATCTTATCTGTATCGTTGACACTGGCAGTATCATCAGCATCGTAAAAGTGGAGGCGGCTTAGAATTTGCAGAAAACGAATACGGCTCATGATCCTGCCATAGATCGGTGTCTGCATGAGAGGGTCCATAGTCCAGTATGACGGAATTCTGTTTTTACATAAAATACCCATCATAAATACTAGGCAAATAAATATGAACATCTCTGACAGGGAAACAGGGTAATCATAAATGATTGAATGTCTGCTCCTAGTCCCCAGTCTTTCACTCTCACGTCACTAGCTGCTTGCAAACCTGTTGGTTTGATCTGCAGTTTGCTGGACAAAACCCTTACCGAAAAACAGGTGGAAAAAATCCAGCCAGCTTGAGCCACGGTGTATGCCAAGAGCAGTGCAGCCTGCTCGTCTCTGCTTAGTGAAGGGGTGAATTATGGGAGAAAAATCACTCCCATCTTCCCAATTCCATGTAACACTACCGTCGCCCCCATCGTCGCCTTCGTTGGGGTGGGGAGGAGACGATGGTGGGGGAAATTGGGGAGGAGGAGAGCGGAGGACTTCCCCACTTGCACTCCTCTTCCCACGCCCTTTACCCTTATCCTTACCCTTCCGACCTTGGGGAACATCAGGGGGCTATGGGGAGTAGGTTTTGGAATATTGGAGAGCATAAGACATGCTGGGGAGTGGCTCATCCTCACCTCCTCGCTCCATCACTACACCACGTGAATCACCCCGCTACCTTACCGCCGCATGTGGTCCACTCTGCTGCCTCACACCACCACGTGAGCGAAGTGACGCACGCCCTCCACTCTCCCTTTCACTCACCACCCCAACACTTTCCCTTTCACTTTGCACTTCCTCCACACCACTTCCGGCCTCCCCAAACAAGACACTAGACCCATACCTTAGAATACGACGTGCTGTCCTCTTGGAGCTGCGATGGGTGATTATCTCGCAGCCGTACCATGTGGCAGCACGTTCCACGGCTCCTTCCAGGTCCTTGTCCTCGCTTTCCCTCTCAACATCACGCAGGGACTCGAGAGAGGTTCTGGCATGCCGTTTAGGTGCTGGCTGGCCCTCTCTAGCGGCGCAATATGTGACGTAGTGCTGCTTTCATGGTGAAGGGACCTCCTCATCACTGATACTGCTTTCCTCCTCCTCAGGCTGGATGTAGTCTTTATCCGCCACCTCGTCATTGAAGGGCGAATCACTGTTGCCTGTGAAGGCGTCCAGGGTGGCTTGTATCTGGTCGTCTGAGAGGCCTCGGCGTGCCATGTCTGACCCAGGTCACTGCTGGGAGGTGAGTGGACGAGGTGTGGCCACGCGTGGGTCACGCGGGGTCGCCAAGTGTCCCCGCCTGGTGGCAGATAGGGGAAGGTTGTCCACGCCTACGTACCCAGAATCAAACGCAAATTTGAAATTTGTGCAGATTATGAATTTTGCAATTGTGCTACGTACCGGTACATCGATGGGTGTAGCTGTACAAAACGTCGCGATGTACCCATACGTCGACGGGACGCCTTGGGTTAATAGAAAACATTACTGTTTACATCAATACTCTCTCTTTCACATATAAACACAAAAATGAACAAAAGAATGAGCGCTAAATGTATGTTTAACTTTCATCCAAAAGACCTTACCGATTCATATTCCTCCACTTTTTTAATGTATTTTTCCGACTATTTTATTTTGCATTTGGAGAGAGTACTGTATACAGTACTCACTCCAAAAACATTTGTAATAATATAAGTAGTGATGACAGTGTTCACCAATATAAATGATGTACATAGCGGGTAATATTCCGTATCATTTCGGCCTTCCAGGAAGTGTTATCTGTGACATGTAGGCCTACTGTGTCATTACACTTGTATATGTTCACTAATTTATATATATTTCAGATTCAGATGTAGTACTATATTGATTACAGTATTGTACAGTATCATACAGTATACAGTACTCTTTCCACATTTGTAATACCATAAGTGGTGATGGCAATGTTTACCAATAAATATAAGGTACTTAGTGGGTAGGTTTTTTGATTATTCATCAAATTCAATTTCTTGGCAGCAGCCTGGTCCTGTAGATGCCAAATAATGGGACTTTTACTGTATTAGATTGCTACTCCTCATCCTGCTGTAGGGTGGGAAGGGAGGTCCGGATGATGATGGTAGACCGTTTTACTAAAAAACAAGGGTAAATACTTCACTATTGTTTATAAATGAATTAAATTATACACTTCACAGCTCACACTTCACAAGTTGACATGCCAATCCACCTCTGTTCCTTGACTCTAACCTCCTCAGTCCTGACACTTTAGTCACAGTTGGACTTGTCCAGCAAGTAAGACAACTCCAACATACTGTATAGTTATCTATGTATCTATCTTTATTAATACCGCTTGGAGAAAAGTGCTTGTCTGTTAAGAAAAATGGTAAAACTGTGTTCTGTTTCATTTCGTATGTTTCTTGTTTAGTCTGTTATTTATCTACTTATTTGATTTTTGTTGACACTGAAATACTGGCACTGGCAAGGCTATAAGTCTGGCGATTTGAAATTTAGACTAAAGGTCATATTCTAGGTGGACTCAGAGGCTTCGTGGCACATCTTTGCACTCTTCATCTTGTTATTGGCTTGTCTTCTAAACAAGTCTTTTAAGTGTCGATGTAGTTTACATCAGTAGCATACGTTATAATGTCAAAGAATCTGGAAAATAAATTGATCTTGAATTAGGCTTTATATTTTCTTTTATTTCTTGGGGGGAAAAAACATCTTTGCTGGTTTTTAGCCTTTGATTCTTATTTCTTACCCTCTCTTCAGAAAGCACATACGGTATATCATTAAGATAATGTAGTTAGGAACCCTCCAAAGTATAGTAGAATACAACTTGCTGTGACGATGTTATGCTTTATTATTTAATCACAAGTACAAACGTTACCCCTTCTTGGCTTATACCCATTTTCATTCCTTTCCTGAGAGCTTGGTATGAAGTCAGTGAATATCAAAAAGAAGTGAATCTGATCTTCAGCCATTCTCTCTCTCTCTCTGTAGGAATTGTAAAATTATTGTACAAAATGTACAGTAATGAAAAATGCTGTTGTACATTGTACCGAAGTATCATATACAGTATGTACAATTTTTATCATACATATGGCAACAGTGCAGGAGTGGCAGGTGGTGCAGACAATTCAGTGACTCATCCAGATGCCCCCTGCCAGGCCAGGCTACGTAGTTGTTAGTGGGCAGATTTGTTTTTGCGGAAGTGCCTCTGCAAGCGCAGAACCACAGATTTGCCTAGAATTTGTTGCAAACGCAAATCCGCAAACTAAATCACACATCCGCAATGCAGAATTCGCGGTTTGAGTAAGTGATTGCAGAAGTGCTCAGCTTTGGCTGTTTGGCTGGTTGTATGAAAGGACTGCCGTGGGTGGAGTCAGAGGATGAGTGAGGCTGTGTCCCACATCATTTGTTCCCCACTTGATGATGATGCTCTTGTTGGATGTGGCCCATAATACAGTATGTCATTTAATTTGGGGGAGGCTGTGGCTGAATCGGTAGACTGGTGGCCTCCTGTCCCAGTGGACGCAGGTTTGAATCCTCGGCTGGGGCAGGGAACAGTTTAAAGGATTTGAATTTTGCTAAAGTAGACTTTATTGATCTTTCAAATACCTGTCGACATGTCTTAAAAATACCTCCGCTGATTCCGTTACAGTGCACCATCCCTTTATGATACAGCCCAAGCATGTATTTGGTATGGATGGTGGATGTTAGTGCTGAAGTGGTGACACACAGAGATGTATGGTACATAGGAGGACTGCTGGGCCTAGGAAATGGGCTGTTCAGCCTATACCGAGAATTGGACACATAAAAAATAAAAAAACAATAAATAAATAAGGTTGAGAGTAGGTTGGGGTGTCATTACTGCAAGCTAAGATTTTATATGTAATTTAGCAAAATTTCCAATCATAGATTCTCTTTAAACGAGGTTTGGTGAAATAATATTCTGTTAAAATGGGATTTGATTTTATAACTAATTCATGGTTGTGCAGGAGTGGGTATGTGAAGGAGAGTGGGTGTGTAACAGTGCAGTAGTGACACTGGGCAGCCCCTCCCGCCACCTGCTACCCAGCCCATCTCCTGCTCCACTACCCTTTATTATCACTGCTGCCACTGCTGATGCAGCAATCTATGCAATCAACAGGGACACCATGCAACAGGTACATTACAGTCCACAAGTCTTTTGTTGAGGTTATACTGGAAGATTGCAAAGAGATAGGGTCTGGCAGTGGAACTCCAATTCATTTAATTCTGGTGGCTACAGTAATTTGAATTACCAGTATAGAGTCCATTTGACTAATTCTGTAAGAACTTATTCCAGTAAGCTGGTCCTGTTCCAACTCCAGAGAAGGTAGGTGGTATAAGATTGCTGGAGAAAGCATATGACAGGGTGGATAGACAAGGTTTGTGGAAGGTATTAAGAATATATGGAGTGGATGGGAAGTTGATGAAGGCAGTGAAGAGTATGTATGAGGGTGCTAAGGCTGCAGTGCGTGTGGATGGCAAACTGAGTGAATCTTTCCATTTGAAGATTGGATTGAAACAAGGATGTGTCATGTCTCCATGGTTGTTCAATCTGTATATGGATGGGGTTATAAAAGAGATACAAGGTCGGGCAGTGGATGTTGGAGCGGCCCTAGTGAGAGAGGGCAGTGTGTGGAAACTCCCTGTACTGTTGTTTGCAGATGATACTGTGTTGTTGAGCGAAGACGAAGGGGAGCTGCAAGGCTTGGTAGATGAGTTTGGGAGAGTGTGTAAGAAACGGAATCTAAAGGTGAATGTAGGGAAGAGTAAAGTGATGGTCTTCGAGAGAAGTGAAGCCAGTGAATGTACAGTGAGATTGGATGGGAAGGATATGGAGAATGTGAGTGAATTTAAGTACTTGGGCAGTGTGATGAGTAAGGATGGATGTCTGGAGGGTGAAGTGCTTGAAAGGGTGCAGCAGGGAAGGAAGGTTGCTGGTTCGTTGAAAGCAGTGATAAGAAACAGGGAGGTGAGCATGGAAGTGAAAAAGTTGTTACATGGTAGTATTGTGATACCAACTCTAGCATATGGAAGTGAAGCTTAGGCCCTGTTGGAAGGACAGAAGTCAAGAGTGAGAGCAGTGGAAATGAGTTATTTGAGAGGAGCATGTAGAGTCACATGAAGAGACAGACTAACAAATGAGGAAGTGAAGGAGCGTTGTGGTGTGGTTGAGGACGTGATGGGAAGTGTTAGGAGAAGCACGTTAAGGTGGTATGGGCATGTGGAGAGGATGGAGAGTGAAAGACTGACGAGGAGAGTGTATGTGAGTGAGGTGGAGGGGGCGAGAGGGAGAGGGAGGCCTAGGATGAGATGGAGGGATGAAGTGGAGAGGTATATGAGATAGGGGGGTGTGAGTTGGGAGCATGGTAGTGAAATGGCAGGGGACAGAGCCACATGGAGGCGATTTGTTTGTGGCCACCCCGTGCGGGATTGAGGTGTCTGGCAATAGATAGAAATTCTAAAATTACTGTAATTACTGAAAAAACTGCAAGAATTAACTTACCATTTCAGGACCACTCCAGTTGGCTTACTGTAGTGGCTTCAATTCCAGTAGTTAATACAGTTTACTTTCAGCTTAGTGTCTGTGTTGTGTGTGAGACCTGCACATGATGTATAAGTTGTATTATGATGAAGGTGGCATTACAGTGCAGGCAGAATACTGTAGAGTGATGTGACTTGCTTGTAAAGAAGAGAATGTTGCTAGTCACTTAGTAGTTTGGCAGGATGAATTATTTTGTTTGAGAAGATAGGTTCTGTTGGATGAATATATGGAGATGTGTGAAGGATGCTGTTCATTTGAAGATCTTGGACAACTATGGTGGCCTAACCTTACTGCATTATGTTTGTCTAGTGCATTGTTGGAGTTGGTGGTGGAATGTTTTCAAGGTCCATTGTTCAATATATTGGTACATTGTTGTTGCAGTAGCACTAGTTTAACCATTGTATGATTTTTTTTTTTTTTTAATTGAATATTCAGGCTCCTATGACTCACCTCCAGCTGAATAAAATTATATGGTGTTAGATGAAATTAAATATTTGAGAAGGTTGCTGGTACCAGTATTAACACTCTCAGACTGCAATGACTCACTATAAGTTGAATAAAGTTGTTGGTGTTAGCTGGAATAAAATACTTAAATGATGCAACTTAGAGAGAGCTAAGATGGAGATGCACATGACAGGAAATAAACCTCTTTCCAATCTGGCAATTGGTAATATGCATCTGCCACAAAAATGCTGCAAGGGAGATGACATACCAGGTAGCTACAGTTATTGTGAGTTGCAGGCAAGAGTCTGAAGGCTTGAACAATGAGTGACTGAGTGTGCAGTATATTTCATTGAATATGCTGATAGTTGCATTTTCCACCTTTGTGTTTGATTTTCTTGTTTTTGAATTTTACCTGCTTCATTTATAAAAGTTGGAATTTGGGTATACTGTAATGATAATGATCATTTTTTTTTCTTCACTCACTAACATTCACCAGCTCTTCATGAGTAAGCTCTCTTGTTATATGAAAGTGTAAGAAGAGCAAAATTTGTTTAGTGGATTTGTATGAAGAGTTGAAAAACTCCTATGGGCATTATTTTGAGACATAGTTGTAACTTTAGGCGTAAGAAATGTGTTAATTTTTAAAAAGAGTGGAGTATAGTGTAAAGTTATTTATCTGTAAGCCTGCATGAAGATGATGCATTCTTATGTCTTGCACATCCCTTTGTTTGTTTGCATAGAGTTATATCAAATTTTGCAGCTGAGTAGCCACAGTGTGCTAAGTGTGCGAGGGAGTGGTGAGGAGGCTGGTGTGAGTAAGAGAATAGGTGGGGCACGGCGAGTGGTATCGTTATGTCACACATGGACTGGTCTTTCATTAGTTGCCATGGACTCGACTGGCAGCATCCACTTCATCACCCTTGTCCGGCCAGCTGATATTGGTGTGTACAGATCACTTTTATGTGTTTGCATTCTTGGATTTGTGTATGTTTTATTTATAAGAGAATGTGTTGTATGGTCCCATGGTGAACCTAGTCAAGATGTTGATTTTGATGTTTGTATTGTACACAGCATTTTTTTACTGACATTCCCCCCCCCTCTTTTTTTTTTTTTTTAATAGTGCACATGCATTCTAATTTGCTGTAGTCTAAATTGACTTATTTAACTGTGTGCATGTGTGGGGTGGGGGGATGAACAGTGGTGGCACTGATATTACTGGATGGCTCCACTTCCTAGTTATACAATTGCTGCTCACCTTCCTCCCAATCCTCTGAAAGAAAGATGGTGGCCTGCAGGAAAAGGACAGCTTCACCCTGCACTCCACAGGATTCACATCCAGATGAGCTTGTGGCCACAACAGCAAAAGCGGTGGATGGATTGGAATGGGATGGGTGGCATCAGCTGCTTCATCACTCTCAAGATAGACCAGGGCTGGGACCATGCCTGTGCCAGGAGGTACTGGGCATTGTGGTTCTCCAGACTGGAAGTAGTGCCCAAAGTGGTTGCTGTACCATCTAACTGCAAATGTTAAGGTACATACAATGCCAGGGTGTGCTGGAATACTCTAGTAGAGTGCTCCAAAGTCAGTGGTGTAGGCCACTGGCTTCTGTTATTCTGGCTCAGCTTAGGATGGAATGGATGATTCCTGTACTCCTTCACTGCCATTTTCACAAATTAACTCGACAGTAAACACATCAAAAGAGATAAAGAAGCTGAGAAGACCTAATTGCCCCATAGAGGGAGGTTGGTTAGTTTGAATGTGGGACATAGAGAGGGGGATGATTGAAGCAATGAATATGAGTGTATTTGTTCAGTGTACAGTACAGGATGAGGATGGGTTGGCAAGGATAGTCAGTGTTGTGTGGTTGTATGTACATTATGGGCATTAGTGAGATTGTGATGCTGGGAATTGATTTGAACAGGTATAGGTGCATATGCTTTTTGATATGCGGAGATACTGTGTACAGGGACAGGGTTTTGAAAATGAAGTAATTGGTGTCCACAGTTGAAAGCACGGAATGTATTCGTTTGAGTAAGCTCGCTAAACTTGCTACTTTCGCTGAAGGAGAATCCCACTTGGCTGATATTATTAAACTATTTGGAATGATCCATCTTATATCAGAAATTGCATGTTGTCAGTATGAGGGCTTTGAGCCTTCATACAAAAGCATGGTAGCTTATACATGACCTGGCTTTTGTTCTCAGTTTGACACTTTTTTGGTGCTTTTCAACATTTTGTTGGTAAACTTTGAGAAAAAACACTTATGGAAAACTTATTACTTTCCCCCAAGTTTTCCAGTGATGTGCATAAGTACACTGTAGCTTTAATTGTTTCTTGGATAACCCACTATTGGTACTTGATTCAGTGATTTTTGGCTCTTTTTCAGATGTATGATGGCAAGTTTTGAAAACAGTCACATCAGTATTGCCCATTACTTTTCCATAGCCTTTTCCAAAGCATGTGTAATAATTATTGAGACAGTACAGTTTAGGCACTTAGTTTGGCACCTTTTGTCTTTTTCAGCAATATGATGGCAAATTTAAAAAAAAAGTCACATAGGTAACATGTAAAATTATTTCATAAGTTTTCCAACAAAATGAGCATATCCATTGTAGCTTTAATAAAATCAGTAATAACATAGTCTTGGTAATTATTGTTATTATTTTTTTCTCTTTATTTCCCCCCCTCCCCTCCCAAAAAAAAAAAAAATCTGTTGACTGATTTTAAGGAAAGCCACCTGAGTAACACATTACTTTTTCATAACCTTTCTAGTGAGATGTGTAGGTCCACTATAGCTTTCATATCTTCCATGATCACCAGTTTTGATGCATTTGTGCTTTTTTCAGCAATATGGTGGAGAATTTTGAAAATATAACCTAAATTATACCTATTACTGTTTCCTCTACATTCCAGCAGTGTTCATAGATATGTTGTCAATTTAATAGTCTCCAAATTAGCAGTTTTGGTGTTGTATGTAGTAGAGACACACATACTTTACTACCTGTTTAGTGGTGTTCATTCTTGCTTGGTTCATTCGAACGATATGAGTATGGAGGGTGAGAATACTGTAATTTTGGGAAGATCGAGAATGTTGTTGTTAATGCATAATCTTGGTTTGCCTGGCAAGCAGACCTGTTGACCACAGGTAAGGAACTGCTTCTATGGGGCCATCGTATTGTTACAGCACAGTACATGCACCATGCAGGGAACTGGTACCCCCTTTTATGGACAACACTTTTGGTCCTTCTCACATCAAGGTGCAGGGAAATATGAGGTGGTTTGGCTTATGTGTGAATCCTCAGCTGCTCCAGCCATGATGCATAGCATCACCACTTACAGACTTCTCATCAGTGCCAAGGGAAAAAACTTGCTATGTAACAGTTTTTAACGTGTAGTTTGCTACTACCCATCGAAAGAGGCTCCCCAGTGCAGAGATTTGACGTGCTGGCTTGTTTGGCACAGCCTGAGCAGTGACTCAGTCTCCCCTTTAACCACAGCTGAAGCTGAGACTTGTACTCACCCATAAACACAGCTGAAGCTGTAACTTGCATTTCCTCATAAACACAGTCAGACCTGTGACTTGCATTTCCTCATAAACACAGCCAGAGCTGTGACTTTCACTTCATGGATTAAGAAAAGATTAGTTGAAAACATGAATGTAAGGATGCCCATAGCCAGTTTGGCAATGTTTTGTTTAAACAAGCTAAGCTAATTATGAAGCAAGTAGGTCATTAAGGTCATATCAAGGGAAGAATTTACACCTCAACACCAGTAACTGGTATTTAATATATCCCTGAAAATTGTGATTAGATTAAAAAAAAAAAATGATGGAATACAGTGTATACCATACCTCACCTATAAAGTTCATCATTTGGGTTTTCTATCATTCCCTTTGTTTTCAAATTGCAGAAAAGCTAGTAGTTTTTTGTTGATATGAAAGAGGACATTCTGAAGTTTTTCTGTGCATAATATAAGTTCAGTAGCACTCATTGTTTAAGTCATAATGGAATATATAAAGTTCCCCTGCATCATGACAAAGAACACTTCTCTACTCAGATACTGGTCATTATTCATGCAGTTCACAGCCTTTGCCATTATGTAAGCACAGAGTAGCTGATCAGGGCTTGTTGATGCTCGTAGCCTTGGCTCTAGTTAAGATGTTGCTGCTAGGTGGGCTATTAATTCATGGGTTGCCTAATTTGTAAAGTACCTGAAAGTGTGAGTTGCACATCTTAAACTTGCTGACATGAGATTCCTGGTGTTTCTTATTGTCTTATTATATGTTAATAGAGTACCTGTATAACATTCATAGCCATATTAAGCAAAAATATTTAAAAATATTTTAAGAGTCAGTGGCTTGGATACTGTTGTCCAGAATTTTAAAGAGTAGGTGATCAACCATCACTAGTGTTGAAAGTTCACCTTGATTTATATGCCACAATTGCCCTCCAGGACCTCAGTGGGCAATATCCCTGATCCTGCTGCTTGAGTTTGCCCTTGTTAGTGGTCAGGATTGGTGGGACCTGCTAGTGATGACCCCTCATTCTTCCATCCCCACCCTCACTGACCATCTTACAGACACCTTTGTTCAGCACTCGGCCCCGCTCACCCAGCATCTTCATACTCGTTTCCTTGTACTCAAAACATCAATGCTAAGGTAAGTTATGGTTTGTGTTTGGAAGATGTCAGGTAGAGGCCAAAACATTGTTGTTGGGTAGGTACTGAGAAGATTAGTGATATTACTAGGGACAAAATGGAAGGAATAGTTTGAAAGCCTGATGAATGGGAATAGAGAGAGCAGAGCGACTGCAACAATGATTGGTTTTGGGGGTGGGCAGAGAAGGAATGCAGTGCCAGGAGACGTGACACTCGCACAGGTGAAGAGTGCTGTGAAGTGGCTGATAAATAGGAAAGCAGCTGGGGTTGACGAGGTATATGCAGAGATGATTAAGTGTAGAGGTGAGAGCGGAATGAAGTGCTTGTTGGAGATATGTAAAAAGGCATGGATGAGTGAAGCTGTGCCAGCAGAGTAGAAAATGGCTGTGAATCTATCCCTGTACAAAAATAAAGGTGAGTGAAGTGAGTGCAAGAATTATTGTGGCATAAGTTTACTGAGTGTGGTAGGGAAGGTATATGGAAGAATTATTATGAAGAAAGTAAGAGAGATATCAGAAGTCCTAGTGAGTGATGAATAGGGTGGCTTTAGGAGTGGTAGAGGATTTGTGGATCAGATATTTGCAGTGAGACAGATATCGGAGAAGGCTTATGAGAAGCACCACGAGGTGTTTATGGCATTCACGGATCTGGAAAAAGCATACAGCAAAGTGGACAGAGAAGGATTATGCAAAGTTTTGCGCATATACAGTGTAGATGGTAAGCTGCAAGGTGCCGTCAGGAGTGTTTATGATGGTAGTGAAGCATGTGTAAGGGTAATGGGCATCTAAGTGAATGGTTCATGATTGTTGTGGGCGTGTGACAAGGTTGTGTGATGTCCCCATGACAATATATATATATATATATGGATGGGGTGATGAGAGAGGTAAAAACACGAGTAATGGAGAGGAGGATGGCATTGGTAATAAATGGTGATGGATGGAGTATCTCAAATTTGTTGTATGCAGTACTACTTGCATATACTGGACAAGAGCTTGGTAGACTAGTACAGAGTTTTGCTAATGTCTGTGAGCATTGTGCCTTGAGAGGAGATGTAGAAAAGAGTAAAGTGGTGGTTATTGAGAGAGAAGGTGACTCCCAGTGTGATGTTACAGAGAATGGAGAGAGACTGGAATTGGTGAGAATGTTCAAATACCTGGGTACAATAATGGAAAAGAGAGGAAAATGTGCAAAAAAAAAGCAGAAAGTACAGTGACACAAGGAAGGAAAGTAGTTGGTGCAATGAAAGCCTTGATAAAAAACAGAGGCTTGAGTGTTGCAGCTGCACGAGGCTTACATGAAGGAGTGTTAGTGCCAACTTTAACATATGGATGTGAGACTAAAGTGTGGCATAACAATGAAAAGTCAAGAGTGAGTGCAATGGAGATGGAACTGCTGAGGAATGTATGTGGAATACACAGAGTGGATAGGATACAAAATAATGTGATTCGTGAAACTTGTGGAGTGAGGAAGTCTGTGGACTCCAATATCGAAGAGAGTGTATGTAGATGGTATGGTCATGTGGAGAGAATGGATAACAATAACGTGGAGAAAGGGGTATATCTGTGCGAATTTGAAGGAGGGAGGAGGTGAGGTAGACCAAGGAAAAGGTGGTGATACAGTATATGGTGGATGAATGTGTGAGGAAGACGGGTATGGAAGTCGGTTAGGCTAGGGAACTGACGAGAGATTGAGCTGGCTGGTTTAATATTGTTAGGAGAAGCATGTGATCAGGGATTTGGCACCCCTTTTTAACGTGACAACGTCCGGATTGACTCTATTGTATACGTTTATGTGAAGCTACAGAACTCGGTGAATATTTTTGGCGTATCCGATAGAGCCAGGATTCCAGTGGCTTGAATGATGAGTAAATGGAAGAGTGGCCCATTGGATTGGGCAAATTTGGGCTATCTGGACATTGCTACTCCTCACCCTGCCTTAGGTTGGGAAAGGAGGTCCAGATGATGATGATGATGATGATGAGTATTATTATTATTATTATTATTTGTTTTTTTTTTTGTTCGTTTTTGAAGGCTCCAACATGCTTGCATGTGTTGTCCTTGGTTACCTAATAGTGGCTCTCCATGCTGCATGATCACTGGCAGCCTCTCTGTTCAGACCCTTAACCCTGAGGTCATACTTAATGACTTCATCCCAGGTCTTTTTGGTCTACCCCTTGCAACACCTCCCCTACTATTAACACTTCTCACTTTCTGCACCCAGTTATCATCCCCCATCCTCTCCACGTGTCCAAACCATCTCAATCTACCTCTCCTCATCACAGCACCAGTACACTCCACTCCCATCCTACCTCCCAACTCTTCCATTATGAACCTAGGCCCCCCTCCCCCCCTGCCAAAGCCAGGCCTTGCACTCAGGGACACACTTATCATCCACCTAATCATTATCATTTCTGTACCTTTGAGCCTGCGAATGTCTTCTTCCTTTACTACCCAGGTCTCACTACCATACAGCATTACAATCTTAATGCATGCTGCATACAAAGATCTCTTAACATGTAGGGGGAGCCCTCTCATTGTCAGAAGAGGCAACAGCTCAGTGAACGTCTTCCAACCACTCCACACCCTAGGCACGGAGCTAGCTCCAGCCCCACCTCCAGCACATAACATGTCTCCCAAATAACAAAACTCTTCCACACACTTAAGAGATTTACAGCAAGTTCAATCCTTTCATGCCTGACAATCTTCACCTGCTCTCCCCGACACACTGCTTGCACACATAAAATCAGCATTATCTTGCAGTCTACCTCTAATACCACTACATCTCTTATACACCCACTTATCACAAACACTGCACAAGATGGAATTACTTCCCCTTCCCTTGTGGCAAAGTGCACATGGCCACTCTCCCTTTTTTTTGACAGTACCGCCACCAACCCTAGATATCATAACTTTTGTTTTATCTGCATTTACTCTTAAGCCCTTGTTCCCCATACCATCTCTCCACTTCCTGAATCTTTCCTCCACCTCCCTTTCATTCTCTACAATCAACATCAAATCATCGGCATGTATGCTGATGATTTGAACATCTCCCATGGGAGTCCATTTCTGAAGTCATGTGAGAGGACTTCAGGTACCACGATAAGCAACAAAGAACTCAAACCTGACCCCTGATGTGCACCAGCATTCATGGAAAACTCATCACTCAGATCTCCATTCACTCTCACCTGGGTGCGACCACCCATATACATGGCCATAACCATCCTAACCAGCCTCTCCTCAATCCCAAACTTTCTCATTGCCCACTTCACCACCTCTCTAGGGACTCTGTCAAAGGCCTTCTCCAAATCAGCAAAAACAAAGTACAGTTCCCTTTTCTTTCCTACATATTTTTCCTGAGACTGTCGAACAATGAATATGGCATCAGTGGTCCCCCTGCCTGACATCAACCCAAACTGCATCTCATCAATATTCTCTCTTTCTCTAATTATACCTTCTAGAACTCATAATTATTATCCATCTATCCAGTCCATCATCCAGTCCTGTGTTGCCCAGTGAGGAGTGTAGGAACCCGGGGCTAGGCAATTTGGTCGTGACATTTAATATGAGAGTGACCAGCCTCACTCATCCCCGAGTGGCATTACGTGAGCAATAAACCCCAACCACCCTTTGGATGTAAAGCTACATAGGCTCAGTCCGATTGGAGCACCTTAATTACCCACTAAACCACCAGGAGCCGTAATGTGGTTATGTGGTTACTACCCAGAGTAGTAAATCGTTTGCTGGTGTACAGGAAACCATTTGGCTTGCCACTCAGTGTAGTCATCCATAGGGAGAAGAAAAAGGAAAGAATGAAGGAAAGAGAGACAGAAGAGGGGGTGTAAAGTCACCCATAGGCAGAAGAAAGAGGAATGAATGAAGGAAAGAAGATGGAAGGGGTAGGGAAGAAGAGATGAAAGGGCAGACACCCAAAGCAGCACTACATCAAATGAGTGGATGGTGAGTGCCCCCACCTCCAAATTATTATTGTTATTATCATTGTTATTATTATTATTATTATTACTGTCATCATGATCATCATCTAATCCTGTGTTGCCCCATGAGGAGTGTAGGAACCCGGGGCTAGGCAGGTTGGTCCTGACATTTAAGATGAGAGTGACCAGCCTCACTCATCCCCGAGTGGCATTACATGAGCAATAAACCCCAACCATCCTTTGGATATAAAGCTACCTAGGCTCAATCCGATTGGAGCACCTTAATTACCCACTAAACTAACAGGTGCCTTTATTTCATTATATGGTGAGCATGTTAGGTGGTGTGTCAGGTGAAGGGAAGAAAAGGGGTGCAGGGAACAGCATGGGAGAATGAAGAGGTGAGCGAGCCTGTAGCAGAGAAGAAAGCATATATTAAGTGGATGAGAAACAATCGTGTGGGAGAAGTTGAGAGACGGAAGAGAGAGTTACATATAGAGAGGAAGAGAGAGGTGAAAAGATTAGTAAGAGAGAGTAAGAAGAGAGTGGATGAGGGATTTGGAAGGAATTTGAGTGTAACATAGAGGGAATGTAAGAAAATGTCCTGGAAAGAGGTAAGGAGAGTTAGACAGGTTGTCAAAGAAGTTAATTGGGGAGTGAAAAATGAAACTGATAGATTAGTAGTGGAGAAGGGAGAAAGAGTGAGCAGATGGAGAGAACACTTTAAGGAACTGTTGAACATAGAGAATGAAAGTAATGCGAGTGTAAGTGGCTGGGGAATGGCTGGGAAATGGAGGGATGTGAGAAGAGAGGAAGAAATCAGCAGGTTGGAAGTTGTGGAAGCAATAAAGAAAGTTAAATCGGGGAAAGCGCTAGGGATTAATGGATTGTGTGGTGAAATGCTGAAGGATGGGGGAGAGATGGTAGAAGAATGGATATGGAAGATGTGCGGATTGGCCTGGGAGGAAGGTAGAGTCCTGGAGGATTGGAAGTCAGGTATAATTTTTCCCCTGTACAAAGGAAAAGCGAAAAAAGAAGTATGTGGTAAATCATAGGATACTTATTGACAGAGTTAGGGAAATAATAGAGGAATTACAGTAAGACCTCGCTATAACGAACTAATTGAGGCCCAAGCCATTCCGAAAAATGCGAAATTCCGATAAAAGCGACATCCGGACTTACCCCTGCTAATCCGGACTTTTTCTGATATATCAGACATTAGTCCGGATTGCATCAGTGGTGTTCACCACCATTGCAGTATTGTACTGTGTTATACCTTCATTACGTTAATCAAATGGTATGATAATACTGTACTGTGCACAGAAAAACATGTCTTTTACTTGTCTTATTGTGGTGAACATAGCTGAAGTGGTCAGGCAGTCCGGACTGCTTCTGGCTTTATCGGACTTTTTCCGATATATAGGAGTTTAGTCCGGTAGCTCCTCGAGTCCGATAAAAGCGAATTCCGGTGTACTGAAGTCCGTTATATCGAGGTCATACTGTAGTTGGAGAAGAAGAAGGAGGTTTTAGGAAGGGAAGAGGCTGTGTAGATCAGATATTCATTCTTAGATCTTTAGTGGAAAGGTTTCAGAGAAGGAAAAGAAATTGTATGTGGTCTTCATGGTTTTGGAGAAAGCATATGACAGGGTGGATAGACAAGGATTGTGTAAAGTATTAAGAATACTGTATACAGAGTAGACGGGAAGTTGCTGAATTCTGTGAAGAGTGTGTATGAGGGTGCTAAGGCTGCAGTGCAGTGGATAGTGAACTGAGTGAATTTTTCTGTTTGAAGGTTGGATTGAAACAAGGATGTGTCATGTCTCCGTGATTGTTCAGTCTTTATATGGATGGGGTCATATAAGAGATACAAGGTACGGCAGTGGATGTTGGAGCGGCCCTATTGAGAGAGGGCAGTGTTTGGAAACCCCATACTGTTGTTTGCAGATGATGCTATGTTGTTAAGTGAAGATGAAAGGGAGCTGCAAGGCTTGGTGGATGAGTTTGGGAGAGTGTGTAAGAAACGGAATCTAAATGTGAATGTTTAGACTTATAGTCTTCAAGAGAATGAAGTCAGTGAATGTACAGTGAGGTTGGATGAGGAGGAGATGAAAAACATGAGTGCATTTAAGTATTTAGGTATTTTGATGATTAACCACTTAACCGCAGGCCGTCACTTTCGTGACGCTCTGTGGCGATGGCTCGAGCTGTTAGCCGTCAGTTGGGTGCCTCTGTTTTCTTTTTAATTAGCCGGGGCCTTCAAAATATAAATACTGTATATATGAAAAAATGTAGGAGGTTCCTGAGTGCTATTTATATCACTCAGGCTAGTTTGGGCCTATATTTTATGAAAATAAGTCAGAGCGCGAATTGCCACCGGCTGGAAGTGCCAGGACCGCCTCACACAACCCCGCGGTTTAGGAGTTAAGGATTAAAGTTTAGAGGGTGATGTGCTTGAAAAGGTACAACAAGGAAAAAAGGTAGCTGGTTCCTTGAAAGCAATGATAAGAAATAGGGAAGTGAGCATGGAAGTGATAAAATTACTACAAGACAGTATTGTGATACCAACTGCAATGTATGGAAGTGAAGCTTGGACCTTGTTGAAGGGACAGAAGTAAAGAGTGAGAGCAGTGGAAATTAGTTATTTGAGAAGAGCATGTGGAGTCACACAGAGAGATAGACTGACAAATGAGGAATTGAACGGGCATAGCCAGAAAGTCCACAAAGGGGGAGGGGGGGGGAGAAATATGTCTATAGATTCTTGAAAAGGTGGTGGGAGGTGAGCGAAGCGAGCCTCTGCAGCATGGGGTGTTGGGGAGGGTGCTGTGAGCCCCCTATGAAAATTGTTGAGAATTAAGTTTTTTTAGGGGCTTTCTGAGACCTATGAAGGTATGTATTGAGATTTGTAGATGATAACTCATTATGGTGAAAGTGGTAAAAAATAAACCAAGAAAATGGTTTTGGCTGAAAATGAAGCTTTTTTAATGATCTTAATGGAATAAAAGAACAATAATGCATCTGGGAGTCTCATCAGCTCTCTCTT
>JAGKTI010010721.1:0-14415 GCA_018397915.1 Birgus latro
GTCACATTCTAGTGTCCCAGACTACCCGTTGTGTATGGATAGACCTACTGAATATCAGACTGCACAAGCAGAGGCACCTGGTGTGAGTGAAACACACACTGAAGTGACTGAGGACAACACAGGAGACATGTAGTTTTTACTAAATGAATAAATGATGGTCAGGTGAACTTGTGGTTATAGTTTTACGAATCTCTTGCAGATGATTGCTTGGGTTTGGGTGAGTCCATCCCAGCTGCAATCGATAGGACCACGAGAGGAGACACCTGCCAACTTGGGATTGGTGTTTTTACCTGAAGGTCATTTGATGATCACAGGAAATAACTATGTAGTTCCATTTGTACTTAATAAGGAGGAGTTGTTCCAACCTTTACTTGTTGCTCGCGACCTGAGTGATGCCATATTGTGGAATGTAGGCCACATGGATAATGGCAGCGCTCTAGTTGCTTCATTAAAGAACACTGTGCATGCATTTCAAACTGAATTTGATGCTCGCTATCAGGATTTGAGCAATTACATAGACTATCTCATGTCAGATCATCCATGGAGTCACCGCTCCAGGAGGGGTGCGATCGACATACTGGGGCAGTTTGCCAATGTTTTGTTTGGAACAGCTACTCAACAACAGGTTGATGACATTCATGCTAGATTAGGGAGCCTTGAGGCGATGTCAAAGAAGGAGAGGTCAGTATTAAATGTTCATTCCAAGGTATTGAATAGTACAATAAGGAATGTATCACATATGCAGGCAGCACTGTTGAAGATACAGAAGGCTGCAAACATTTCTTACAGTATCATACGATTGTATTCACTGAAGACCTTAGAGTTGGAAAATGAAGTAAGGATGTATGAGGCTTTGTTTAACCTCCAATTCGCCCTGTCTGACATCATAGCTGATCATTTTAGAATTAAGTTGGGCATACAAGAAATGCTTCAGGCTAGGCTGAGTTTAGATATTGTCCCTAACGAAATCTTGTTGGAGTTATTGGGGAATATCTCACTCAAGGAGCCGGGTCTACTTTTCCCAGCGAGGCCAGATTATCTAGCACTGTACCGTGACATCATCAAAGTTGTACCTCGAGGTTACATGTCAGCTGTGTGCTTTTACTTACTAATACCGGTGTTGGGTGACCCTTCTGATGTATTTGACATCTTTAGGATCACCTCACTTCCTTACAGTGTGCCTGCTACGGAGGTCTAAGTGAGAGTACTTCACCAGTTTAACTTCCTTGCTTTCACGGAAGACCGCCTCCATTATGTGCTGTTTCAAGATTTCACCAGTTGCAGGGACCACCAGGACTTGGTGATCTGTGAACCTTTGGGGTCCGTCTATCACGTGTCGACCTCATCTTGTGAGAGTGATTCTTTTCTCAACAGAAACAAATGCTACAAAGCTCTGTAGGAAAGAAATCTTAACTTCATTCAGTCCAGTTTTTGTGAAGCTGAAAAATAATTGGTGCTTCTCGACAGCACAACCTTTGTATTTCACGTTATAGTGTGCTGTAAATCCTATTAGGAAGACAGTGCAAATTGTTAAGGGAGTAGGTAA
Organism: Birgus latro; assembly: GCA_018397915.1. Lineage (NCBI taxonomy): Eukaryota > Metazoa > Arthropoda > Malacostraca > Decapoda > Coenobitidae > Birgus > Birgus latro. Next base: position 1,547 of record JAGKTI010010721.1, read on the forward strand.
ATTGGTCTTGGGAGATGGCTGTAGTGCTCACAGTGAAGCCTTGACCCTTCCTGCTTATGCAACTCTCACTGTAGAAACTAAGCTCACTGTTTACCCCATCTCTTAAACCTCAGTACCTCACTCACAAATGCTGAACTTACAGCTATCAAGGACTTACCCACTTTAGGACCTAACCTTAACATTACTCCTCTGTTTCTGGATGATCTCCTTAAATATCAAAGTCAGTTGCAGTTGATTGAACCTCTCAAACCCTTCGGTTCCTCCACTTTCTTCTGGTACTATGTCCATGCTGGAATAGCTCTCTTTCTAGTTCTCCTGTCTGCATATATCCTTTACAAGTGTTACACTAATGGCTGTGGGTGTACATGTTGCAGACTTGAGTCCATACTCAGACGTCGACGTGCACGGAACCCCGCCATGCTCTACTCACGACCAGGACGTGTGATTTCATCTTTGGGGGAGAAATGTCGGGAAGCCGACAAGCCTCCCCTCAGGCAGATGTAAGCAGACACACAGCTGTAACAGGTGTGGAGACGAGTACACCTGCTGGATGTGAGTTTAGAGTGAAACACGGACAGAAGGGAGAGAGTAGGGAATTGGATGTCAGCTCATCGTACAGTTGCGGACAATAAGTATAGGGAGGTGAAGTAAGGAAGGAAGGTTGAGAGAAAGTAAAGTAAAAGCAAGCTGAAAGGAGGAGAGAGAGAGTAAGAGGAGTGATGGTGGTATTGGTTAGATGTTTATGCAGACGGCGCTGATCTATGCAGTTTGCAGTTTGCGCCGTGGGAACACATGCTGACGCGGCATTTTGCTCGGGCCTCTACGGTGGATGACACGCGGTTGACGTGTGGATGAGGGCGGTGGATGAGTGGGTGAGGCCATCACCCACCTCGCAACCATGTGACCTGCTGGTGAACAGCGGCAACCCTTGAGGCCAGGGTAGGTTACGGAGCTCAGTTGAAACTTAGAGCTATTCAGAGCTCTGGGTGACGCCGTGACGGGAGGACGCAGCTTGACGCAGCCTGACGTAGCCTGGGGCAGAGACACGTCGTGAGGGACGCCACTGTGTAGCCGAAAGGGAGTAGAGTTCCAGGGGCGACATGAAAGCACTTCTGTTAACATTGAGTTAAAAGTACAAGCTTATTGTAATTACGGGTACAGCTTGTGAACAGTGCTACTTTTTTGTCTGTCGTCTGGGACTGGTAAAAAAAAAGACTCCTAGTTAGAAACAGAAGGAGAGAAGATTTTAAAAAATCAAATGTGTTTTTCTTGTACTAATGTAACAGTGTAACCTAATATAAATAAGTGAAATAAAGAGAGTGTTTTACTTATAACAGCACTAGTGATTATTATAGGATTAAATATATAAGGTTGATTTTAAAGTACAGAACTTTTATGAGAACTTTAATTAATTAATATAGTGTTAGTAATAAAGTGAACTGAGTGTAGATGTTTTAGTGCGGTTTCTAGCACGGAACTTTATATGAAGTGAAATGAGGCGGGAAAATACCTCATGATTTTTATGGATGTAAATATCTTGTGAATACTCTTTTATAATTAAAGCCTAGAAAAGCCATATCATTTTTTCACTTCTTCCAGTTCCCAGTTCTAAGTACATGTGTATAGTGGTGTATAGTGAAGACCGAAGTCGCGCATTGCCAGTGTCTGAATGATTCATGCTACCAAAGTATTAAATACGGGAGGATAATATTCCCGAGATAAATATCATTTCTGTATCAAGGGAGGGCGTGAAAACTGCAGTGACAACAATAATAACAACAGCATCAACAACAGCAACAGCAGCAGCAACATTAACATCAACAAGAATAACAATAGTAACAACAATAACATCAACAAGAACATAAACATCAATAATTACACCTGCTAAAATCTGCTTATGTAACAGCTTTACTTCGTCGATTATTTTCTTTTAACCATTTTGGAGAGGGCATCATTCTTGCTACCTACAGGCGATTTTTTTTTTTCAATACGATGAGGATTTCTTGTAAGTAAAGTGCTAATGAAGATGTCAGACAAATCACTCGTGACGAAGTGGCCTCAAAAGGTAAACAACACCATGTGGCTATAGGAAAAATACGATTTAAAACAATAACAGCAAACAGAATGATGTAATAGGTCATTTGGATTATTCCTTGATTTAGTTCAGTAAGGAATTAATACATTTTCCCCATAAGAAATGAACCATACTTCTGCAATGTATATTCTTTTATAAAGATAATAGTGATTCTAAAACAAAAATCACATTGGTTTCTTTTACCTATTAAAATGCATCGCACTGTTTTCTTCTACCTAGGCATTAGTAAGTTTATGTAGGGTACGAACAGGTGTTAAACGATAAATGTCAACTTAACAGAATTTAATGACACCCAGGGCTGTATTGTAGTCAGCATTGGTGGTTCAGTATTATCTCTTTCCTTCCAGTATATTCACGTGTATCACACACATATACAGTATATTAACTTATTATCCCAACTATGTTAGCATGGAAAAAAAAATAGAATGTTATGGTACAATAAGTGGAATATCTGCATAAAACTCAAAGAATAAGACTTTAAACTGATGTGTTTTCTCATGGGATAAGGACAGCTTCTGAATGTTTTGCCATCTCACCACAAATGCTGCATTTCCCAAAAACAGAAGCAGCAGAGATCCCAGGATTTGGATGTTGTTTTGGCTCCTGAATTTTGTGTTGTTGTTTGGTGTTGTGTGGTGTGTCTGTCTTCTGTTTCTTCAGTACTCAGATATGCCAAGAAAACACATTTGAATTTTTAAACAACTTTTCCAGCAGAAAAGCCACACTTCTCAAAGCCACACCCAGCAACGGAAGCAACAGAGGACCTTGTAAATGCGTGAGGGTAAGGCTAATGAATTTTCTGCTGTGGCTGTCTGTTGCTTCTTCCTGAATATCTTTTTCTCTGCAAGTCCCCTCTCTGTCTGATTCGTCTTTCTCGAGCAACCGCTGCCAACGTCTCCTTTTTCCAGTGCTCGTACAGACCAGTCTGGGCGTACATAGGGCTATCACTTGGATCATAAAATGAAGAGGGTATGGTATCATCACCATTATCATCATCATCATGAATATCAGCAACATCAGTTTCATTTGCATCTTAATCTCCAACATCATCATCAACAACAGTAAGTACAACATCATCATCTCCATCTTTACCTGTAAAATCATTATCATCAACTTTATCTACATCTTTATCATCATCATCATTATCATCATCATGAACATGAACATAATAATCATCATCATCAACAACAACAACTTCATCTTCATCTCCCCTCTCCTCATTATCATCAATACTTAAGCCTCATTCACAAAAGATCTGAAGTCTTAGATCAGCAAACATTCCTATATCATATCAATTGTCTAATGCAAGAAAGCCTTGGTTTAATCACGTTTGTTCTAATGTTGTCTGCAACGAGGAGAGGGCCTATAAATGGTACCGGACCAACCCACCCCTGAATCACATCTTTCTTATGTTTCTGCCCGGAATCATGCTAAGTCTGTTCTTCGCTCTGCTAAAAATAATTTCATCCACACTAAATGTTATCATCTCTCTAACTCGAATTCTTCCCGCTCCTTCTGGCACCTTGCCAAAAACCTTTCTAAAAACTTTACCTCATCATCTTTCCCTCCTCTGTGCCACTCTGATGGCTCTGTAGCTATTTCTTCTATTGATAAAACAGATCTCTTCGCTCAGACTTTCTCCTCCAATTCCACCTTAGGCGATTCCGGTGCTGTTCATCCATCACTTCCCCCCCTCTGACTTCCTCATGGCTGACATTAACCAGCCCAGTCCCCCCGACGTATGATGCACGTCACCATTTTTTTTTTCACACTCAGACTCACCGACGTGCATCGTAGGTCAGTCAATTGGAAGGCCCGTCGTTTGCGCATTTTTCAAGATTCGCTGGTGATTTTTGGTAGGAATATGTGGGAGTCCTTTCTCTACCTGCTGTCTAGCGGGGATACTGCCTGGCCCCACCTGACCCCCCTCCACCCCCTTCCCCCTACATTCGGCAATTCACCAGTTAGCAGTGACCTGGCCAGTAAAGACATGTTGCGCCACGGTCTCTCCGATGACGAAATTCACGGTGAAAGTGATTCCTGTGGTGGAGGACAAAGAAATAAAGAAGCTAGAGGAAGAAACAAACAGAAGTGATGAGGTGGTAATGTCATAAAGGAAGAAGGTGCCATATGTTGGAGATTTTGGTGAGTGAACAGTGCTTATATCGCCTATACTATTGTGTGAAAACCAATATAGTCTTGTACTACACATAAATTCGTACCAAATAAATAAATAAATACGTAATTTAAAGTGGCTTGAACTAGTTAACCCTCCCACAGTTCGTATTCTTTGAAGCCAGGTACCCTGAGAGAGAACGGAAAGGTAAGGCTGACTGTCACATGTAGCAACATTATATGCTCGGGGGGGGGGGGGATTTCTCTATGAATTTCCGATGTTTCTTACCAAAAGCGGAGGTTTGAGCCGAAAAAAGACAAGTTGAAAATCAGTCGAGTTCTGAGGGTGTGTTGGGTAAAAAAGCGGTCAGGACTGTGCCGGTTAAAATTTCTTCAGCTGATGTATTTTCTGCCATCACTGATCTCAATACTAACAAGGCATATGGGCGTGATGAAGTCCCTCCTCTTGTCCTCAAAAACTGTGCTTCTGTGCACAGTCTGTAAACTTGTACCATTCCTTCTTGCAGGAAGTTTGCTCTCATTCAGCTAGTCCCAAAGGATGGTGACCATTCCAAACCATCTAACTATCGTCCAATTGCTTTAACATCCTGTGTTTCATAAGTATTCGAGTCTATTCTTAACAGAAAAAATATTAAAGCATCTTTCCTATCACAACCTTCTTTCTGATCGTCAGTATGGTTTCCTTCAGGGACGCTCCACTGATGATCTTCTCACCTACCTTTCAGATTCCTGGTCATCCTCCTTTCGGAACTTTGGCGAAAGCTTTGCCATTGCACTTGACATCTCAAAGGCTTTCGATCGAGTCTAGCATAAATCGTTGATTTCCAAACTGCCCTCTTACGGCTTCTATCCTTCTATCTATGCCTTCATCTATAGCTTCCTTTCTGGTTGTTCTATAGCCGCTGTTGTAGACGGCCATCGTTCTTCTTCTAGATCTATCAACATTGGTGTTCCTCAGGGCTCTGTCCTATCACCAACTCTCTTCCTCTTATTCATCAATGACCTTCTAAGCTGTAAATCTAACCCTCTCCACTCGTACGCTGATGATTCCACCCTTCACCTTTCCATTTGGTTCACGCAACATCCATCTCAGCAGTTACTTCAACAAACAAGGGATGAGGCTATGGCATACCTAATGTCTGACTTGGTTCGTATATCTGACTGGGTTAAAAATAATCTGGTTGTTTTTAATGCATCAAAGACTCAGTTCTCACATTTATGAACCCAGCAAAATCTTCCACAGGAGTACCCACTAATGTTTAATAATGTCCAACTCAATACTGCATCATCCCTGAAAATGCTTGGAGTTTCATTCGCTCGGGATTTATCTTGGAAAGAACATATTACATCTCTTGTGAAATCTGCTTCCAAGAGATTAGGTGTGCTAAGCCGTCTCCGAACCTTCTTTTCCCCTGTACAGTTGTTGACTTTATACACGGGTTTTATTCGCCCCTGTGTAGAGTAGAAATCTCATGTGTGGGGAGGCTCCCCACATACAGCTCTTCTCAATAGTGTGGAGTCAAAGGCTTTTCATCTCACTAACTCTCCTCCTCTTACTGGCTCCCTTCAACCTCTGTCTCTTCGCCGCACTGTTGTATCTTTATCTCTTTTCTACCGCTACTTCAATGGCCGCTGTTCCTCTGAACTGTCTGCTTGTATCCCTCCACCACTACGACGGGTACGCAACACCCGTATAGCAACAAACTCTCATCCCTTTTCTGTCCAACTCTCTAGTGCAAGAGTTAACCATTACTCCCAGTACTTCATTTATGCAACTGGCCAACTCTGGAACTGTCTTCCTCTGTCTGTATTTCCTACTTCCTATGAGTTCCAGTCTTTCAAACACAGTGTGTCCAGGCATCTCGATATGAACGGATCTTGAATTTGGCTCTTTTTTTTTTTTTTCGTGGAAGGAGCAATTTGCGGGCCTTGGCCTTTGGTTTCTTTTTTTTTTAAAAAAAAAAAAAAAGCCTATCTCTATGGATGAACAATATAAAACAGAAATATTTCAGAAAACTCCATGGACTCTGATTGATGTGCTGGAATTGATGCCTTAGTATACAAGCTCTGTCCCGCCCTCCACATTTTTCCCATTTTTTCAAAACCAAGTATATTCTTCTTTTTTAGTATTTTCACTGTCCACCTATCATATAGGGTGGCCCAAATATAAAAGTCTCCATGGATTATCTTATGTGCTGGACGGATGGCTCACTCACCTGTATCAATCCTGCATCATTAATTCAATCTCTGCTTCCCACAGCCACTTTTGCATTATCTGTTTTGAGAACCCATTCACACTGCCACATCCATGCATACACCAACACCAGCAGACTGAGACGTCCTAGCGACGCAAGCTAACCCAAAGCGCTAGCTCTGTCCATCACAATGCAAGGACAGGTTATCTGCTGAATTCTGTGTTCATTATCTACACGGCCATACAGAGAATTACTGGTGAGAGAGACCGCCACAATTCATGCCCAGGGACTGAAACGGAGAGAGTGAAAAGTTCAAGGCCCCCCATTTTCAGACAACTTTTATAAGCAATTGTTACACATACATGCAATATTATCATATTTTTATAAATGGCTGGCTTGTAGGGAGGGTTGAGAGGTATTGGCCAGGCTAAGAGGAATTTCAGCACACTCTCCCTTCCCAAGTGTAAGGGGGGAGTGCTGTCCAACCTTGCAAAGTGCTGGGATACCGTCAGTTTCAAATTAAGGTACCCACCAACATGAGCATGCCTTTAAGTTGAAATGCAGAGGGACAGACAGAAACTAGTCTTTAAAACACCATCATTGCAGAACAACTGCAAACTGAAAGCTATAACTTCTGAATGGCTGAAAAGATATTAATGTTGTTGAGGAGCAGGATTTGCTGGATAGAAAGTACTGGAAGGTTCTCAGTATTTCTCGAATTTTTCCATTATGTGTCAGAGTTGCAAGTTAGCCTGCTTTTCGTGAGTGAAGGTATTTTTTAAAGTTACACATCATTTTTGTGCTCCTTCTCTATAGTGTTTTATTTATGTGTGTTAAATTATGTACTTTTATCTCAGTTTGTATGCTAAATAATTTAAAGTGTTATGTAGTATGAGAAAGTTCTGGATATTTTGGATGTCTTTGAGTTGGTAACTTGCTTTTGTGAGAGTATAGTAGATCATTCTAGTATAAAGGGAGATCATATAAGGATCGGGAAGGGACTAGGGGAGTCTCAGTTCAATGTGAGTTTAGTTCAGTGTCAGTGCAGTTAGTGAAGATTGTATAGCTCTGGTACTTGTGAAAACAGTGAAGTTGGCAAGCATTAAGTGTAATTATTTGGTAAATAAAGACAGCAAACATAAGAAGCCAGTGTTTATTTACAATGCCTGCGGTGACCTCGTTGTTGCACACCAAAAGGCCAACCATAAAAACACCTCACTGGGCAGTGTCCTTCCTATACTGAACTACTGCTGTTGGAGCATGTGGCAGTGTAGGACGGGGATGAAACAGTGGTGTCAGGAGTTTGGATTATCAGAAAAGTGCTGCTGTGAGTTGAACCTTCTACATGAAGTCAGAAGGTGTGCAAACAAGAGGCCAAGCTAGGCAGGAGAAGGCATGTCTGCCAGAAATTATGACGCTATTACAAGCACAAAGTGTACAACTACAAACACAGAATGAAGGACAAAAAGAACTCAAAAAATAAGAACAGACATAAAGCGTACATCTACAAGCACAGAATGAAGGACAGAAAGAACTCAAAATAATGTTACAGCCACAAAATGAAAAACTGAAAGAACCATATGAACAGCTTCAAGATGCATTACAGGAGCAAAAGAGGGAATTACAACTGAAGATCCAAGGACAGCAAGATGCTTTCATGGGGGAAATGAAAAAATAATAGTAAGAGTTTAAGGAGGAAGTAGATGCCAAGCTAGAGCGGCAGAAGTATGTGGTAAGCAATAATGTGATGAAGTGTAGCCAGCATGTAGACTACCAGTTGTAGCATGTACACGGCCGTTTGAAGATAACCAGTGAGAGAATTGAGGCTGTAGAGAAATATTGCACTGCTGAGCCTGAGGATAGTGTACAGGGAGCATATGAAAAAAAAAATAGAGTGTATGGTGGATTTTGACGAATCCCAAGTATCTTAAAGTGGAACTGCAGGGTTGATTAATCAGAATGCAGAAGTTATAAGTCCTAGACTAACTTAATTATGATGTCCCAGATTTTAGGCCCCAAACCAGCGAAGTGCATGGCTATCATAGGGGTTCAATTAAAATGAAATCTCGAGTTTGATGGTAGAGTATCTTGGGAAGCTTACCATGCGCTGTTTGAGTAACTTACTGATCAGAATGGTTGGTTTGAGTAACTTACTGATCAGAATGGTTGGTTTGAGTAACTTGCTGATCAGAATGGTTGGTTTGAGTAACTTACTGATCAGAATGGTTGGTTTGAGTAACTTACTGATCAGAATGGTTGGTTTGAGTAACTTACTGATCAGAATGGTTGGTTTGAGTAACTTACTGATCAGAATGGTTGGAATGATAGTCAGAGGGCAGTGCAACTTGCTACTATCGTCACGGGTGCTGCAGTGGAGATTCTTGAGCGGATGTCAGTGGAGGAGAGGAACAGTTATCAGTCCTTAGTAGAAGTACTGGAGCGTGGATATGGGACCATGTACCAGACTGAGGTTTACAGAGCAAGATTCCGGAGCCGTGTGCGGGTTCAAGGCAAATCCCTACAGCAGTTTGCTCATGACCTGGAGAGTATGGCACACAAAGCATACCATGGAGCAGCACCTAACCTGTTGGCTATTCTTCTGAGGCCCCAGCTCATCAACGATTTTGGTAATGCAGAGCTAAAAGTGCAAGTGAAGCAGGCAAAACCCAGAAGCATGCATGAAGCACCAGCTAGGGCTCTAGAATTTGAATCCTACATCAGGTCCAGTATGTCTACTTTCCAGGCAGGTTGAAGTGCAGGATTGAAGACAAGAAAGGGGAAGGTACATGAAACAGAAAAAACTGAAGGAAGGTCCTGGTACTGTGAAAAGCCAGGACATAGGAAAGGGGACTGCTACAAATGGAAGAGAGAAAAGGGAAAGATCAGAGAAGGTTGCTGGTTCTGTGAGAAGCCAGGACACAAGATGATGGATGGTTACAATGGAAGAAGTAGCAAATATGGAACAGTGTAAGGTAATCCTCGATTGCAACAAACAGGTGTTAGACATGTGATGAGGTGGGACACTTCAGCTATGATTGACCAAATGAGAAGGGTGGCAAGAAGGTGGCAGAAGATGAGAAGGATGAGGGTAAATTAGTAAAGACTGGTGATAAGAGACAAAAACCAGCCAGATTTTCCCAAGAAGCAACATCACTGAGGAAATGAAAGTAAACCTTGATTGAAAGTGTGCGAGAAGACAAAAGAACAAACGGCAAGCACTATAATAGGAATGAGAATCTTAGAACGAAATGCCACCATACTGAAGTGACAGGGCCAGTGTTAGCTGAAGAAGGCCTGAAGAGGATGTATATAGAGAATGCAGACTTACAACCTGTGCTAGAGTGGCTGCAGTGGAGTAGTGTGGCCATCTTGGGAAGAGGTTTCCAGATTCAGCTCTGCGACTAAGAACTACTGGAGTCAGTGGGGTCTTCTTCGTTTGAACAACGGACTACTGGAGCATCGATGGAAGACACCCAAAGGCCTCAGCAAATATTGGCAACTGGTGGTCCTGAAGAAAATGAAGTCCGAGATTTTGGATGAGTCTCATACCCATATCACTAGTGGGCATGGGGTAATGAAAACTCTAAGTCCTCTGTGACAGAGGTTCTAGTGGACTGGCATGCAGCAGAATGCTGAAGAGTTGTGTCAGGCCTGTGGTACATGTTGTGCCAAGAAGAGACCCAAGAAACGTGGTTGTGCCCCTCTCTGGCTGTACCAAGTGGATACACTGATGGAAAGAGTCATGATGCTCATTGCTGGACCTCTGCCACTCACTGAAAGAGGAAACTGGAATATATGTGTCACCATGCACTACTTTACAAAGTGGCCAGAAGCCTACACCATCCCCAATCAAAAGCCTGTGACTGTTGCTCAGGTGTTGGTTGACCAGTTTTTCTGTGGTTTTGGGATGCCACAGGAGCTACATTCAGACCAGGGTAGAATCATCGAGTCTGCTTTGTTCCGTGGGTGCTGTAAGTTACTGATCAAGAAGACCAGGATGACTCCGCTAGGGCCACAGACAGATGGGATGGTGGAGAAATTCAACTGGACCCTGGGACAAGAACTGGCCAGGTACTGCTTAAAGGGACAAACGAAATGGGACCAGAAATTACCTGCGCTGCTGATGGCATATCAGTCTGCATCCCCACGATTCTGCTGGCTACACCCCTGCAAAACAGATGCTGGGCCACGAGTTACATTTACCTGTTGACTTGTTAATGGGAAGACCACCTTGTGAAATGTAGCCTACAGACACCTTGAGCACTGCGAAGCATCTTCAGGAAAGGCTGGCTGAGTTATATCATCAAGTGCAAGGAGCCCTTAAGTTTCCAGGAGAGGTGATGAAGTGCAACTATGATGCCAAGACAAGTGAGGTGAGCTTCAAGGATGGTTATAAAGTATGGTTATACAATCCTCAGTGGAAGAAGGGACAGTCACTGAAGCTGCACAGCCCATAGGACGGCCCTTACACTGTGTTGGACTGCTTATCAAACGTAACATACTAGATTCGAGGTGGCAGGAAATCTCACCCAAATGTGGTACACGTGAATCGTCTGTGGCAGTACCATGGGCCAAGACAGTACAGCTGGGACGTTGTCTCCTCGGCATCGTGCTGTCCCACAGCCAGGGATGTTGAGGAGAACCAAGGAACTAAGTACAAGAGGGATGGTGACAGCTTCTCAAGAGAAGAAGTGCATCAGGAATAAGACCAAGAAATTCGAGGAAGAGTGAACTGTGTGGAGGAGCAGGGACGTCGTTGAGAGTGGCATAGGACAATACCTAATAAGCTGAAGGATTATTTTGTGTATGATTAAATGTTTAGTCTGGATTAACCCACCCAGTCCCCCCGACGTACGATGCACATCACAACGTTTTTTCATGCTGAGACCCACCAACGTGCATCGTATGTCAGTCAATTGTAAGGTTCGTCATTTCCACATTTATCAAGATTCGGCGGTGATTTTTAGTAGGCATATGTGGGAGACCTTCCTCTACCCCCAGCCAGGCGGCAACACTGCCTGACCCTGTTCAACCCCTCCTTCTCTAGGGGTGCGCGATTGTCTCACAACTCACCTGTTAGCAGTGACCTGGCCAGTAAAGACACGTAGCACCACGGTCTCTCTGACGACGAAATTCAAGGCGAAAGTGATTCCTGATGTGGAGGACAAAGATTATGTGCCACCAGAGTTAGTAATGAACAGAAGTAATGAGGAGGTAACATCGCCAAGTTAGGTGCAATATGTTGATGTATATCGCCTATATTATTGTGTGAAAAGCAATATACTCTTGTACTACATATAAATTCGTACCAAATAAATAAATATCTACGAGGTTGTGTGGTTTTGGTTAGTTCCTCGCAATGGGATCGTATTTTATGAAGCATGGCATGATAAAAACCAGTAGTCAGGTGAGGGATCTCTTACCTGATTTGAATATTTTTTGCTTCAGGTGAGTGCTTTCTCGTTGAATTTTCGATGTTTCTCACCAAAAGCGAAGGTTTGAGCAAAAAAAAAAGACAAGTTGAAAATTGGTCGGGCTCTAGGGGTGTAGTGGGTAAAAAGCGGTCGGGACTGGGCGGGTTAATGATTATGTTTGGATGCATTGTGTAGTTTTGTCAGGACAAAAAAGGGCTAGGGAGGGGATAGTGCTGAGAAGCAGGATTTGCTAGATAGCATGTACTGGAAGGTTCTTATTATTTCTCGTATTATTTGGTTAATTGTCAGAGTTGCCAGTTAGCCTGCTTTTCATAAGTGGAGGTATTCTGTAAATGCATACATTAATTTTTGTGCTCTTTTTGTTGATGTGATTGCTTGTTAAATTATGTAATTCCATCTCAGTGTAAGAAAACTCAGGATATTCTGGATGTCTTTGAGTTGGTAACTTGTTTCTCCGAGAATGTTGTAGATCATTCTAGTATAAGGGAGCTTATATAAGGATGAGGAAGGGACTGAAGGAGTTTCAGTTCAGTATGAGTTTAGTTCAGAGTCAGTTCAGTTTCAGTGCAGTTAGTGAAGATTGTATAGTTCAGGACCTTGTGAAAACAGTGAAGTGATGTTGGCAAGCATAAAGTGTAATTATGTGGAAAATAAAGTCAGCGAACTTTAAATACCAGTGTTTATTTACAACGCCTGAGCTGATCTCGTTGTTTCACACCGTTGTTTCTTACTAGGCATCATCTTTCCTACACGGAACTACTGTTGTTGGAGCCTGTGGCAATGTGGGACGGGGATGTAGCAATATTATCAGGTTCCTAACTACAGCATCATCTTTCAGAACAATTTAAGAGGTGGTACTGAATGATCCTAGGCAAGTTTCAGTCTCCTGAACTGGGTATGAATCACTATAAAATGATAGTTACTGATATCGGCAAATGAAAAGTGTATCAGAAACAAAGTAATCATCTCTCTCTCTCTCTCTCTCTCTCTCTCTCTCTCTCTCTCTCT
>JAGKTI010010721.1:14512-27886 GCA_018397915.1 Birgus latro
ATCTCTCTCTCTCTCTCTCTCTCTCTCTCTCTCTCTCTCTCGTAAAGGTACTGACAGAGAAAGGTATTCCTAATATCAACGAGTACATTCTTCCTCACACATAATCTTTTTCAGTATCCCAGACATTTCAGTAATTATTGGTACACTTTGATGATTTTACCTAATGTCAAATCAGTTATTATATGAATGAGATATTTTAAGTGTTAATTTGAAATTAACTGGAAAACTGTTTGATTAGGATGAAATACGTGACAGTACTAATAAAGGAAGTGTCAATAGCAAAATAAATAAATAAATAAATAAATAAATAAAAATAACTTTGAGCCCTGCTATGCAGTGTCAGCAAATTACTTCTTTTTAAGAGCACCAGCGAGCCCACTTATAATGCCACCACCCATGTCCCATCAGCTGGCCTAAAGCTCTGAATGAGGCTGACTTAGAGTTGGAGAAGACCGCATTGTAGGAAATGCCGTAATTCTCTATTGTAACCCTGAGGAATAAAACTTAAAAATATGTGACACGTATAGTTGCCAACACAAAAGGTGCTTGGATGTTGTCAGGTGCGCAAAACTCAAGAAATCTCTAGAAATAATGTTGAAAGTAATTAGAACGGTGGTTCTCAACCTGGGGGACGTGAGGACTCAGGAAAATAGTGAGTGGCTTGAACGTGTGTGTATGTGTGTGTGTGTGTGTGTGTGTGTGTGTGTGTGTGTGTGTGTGTGTGTGTGTGTGGAACATAATAAACAATTGAATAATATTCAGTATTAATATTCTGTCTGTTTCAGCTTTCAAAGCACATTCTTCTTTGTACCCGTTTAATAAGTTGGTTTCATTCCTTCCTGTCTGTTGCATGGTTGCCGACTTCCTTTTTGTCCAATCTGGACGTTTCGAGAGAAAGTTAAAATACCAATAAGTCATACTGGAAGACAGACCAAACCCCAGTTAAAATACACTAGTCCCACAACTTCTCCGGAAAGGGGGATAGTGAATTACAAGACAAGGACTAATGCTGACTGTATGCAATGGGTTAACGTCCACCTGAACCTGCGAGAAAAATAGTAATTCTGGAATAAGTTTTCAGTCAGATGGTGGTACGAAGCGGGTGGGAGGGGGGGGGGGGCGGGAACAGGTTGACAAGGGGGGGGGGGGGGGGGGTGGACGTGAGTATGAGAACCATGGTTGATGGGGGCGTGACACAAAAAAGGTTGAGAAACTTTACCCTAGAATATCGCTGAAAAATAGATAAAATGTTTAGCAGTCATCAAAATTTGGAGCTAGATAGATGTAAATAATATTCGTTGTCCTGCCGAAAGTACTAAAATTGGCATTCCTGCTGTAATGCCGATGTTTATTCCTTCTGATAACTACTTGATCTCAGGGCCGGCGTTAGGAGCTGCGGGGCCCAATTGGGAACATTTTTGGTGGGGTCCCCAGGTTCACAACAATGGTCTGTGGAATCATAGAGATATAAATAAAGTCTATTATAGTCTTTATATCTCTATGGCAGAATGGAAAGCAATCAAAATGTGCGCTTAAAAAGTGCATGTGAGTTAAACATTACATCCTGTTTGTGAATAACAATACATTTCCAATTATTGTTTACTTTCGAAGCGAGGTTATTTGCCAGTATGTATATTAATACTGATGATAATTAATGTTTAAAATAGAAACATACCTTCCTCTGTGTCATTCCAATCATGCCTGACAGGGTACCATCCGGTCTCTTGGCCCCCCAGGTACCATCATCGGGAGTGACAAACGTGATGCAGAAAGGCACGAGACGAGATGCACTGTATACTCAGTCACACAGAAGATATGGTTCTCTTCAGGTAGTCCGGCCTTAAATTTAATAAAAAGAGTTATCTATATTCTGTAATTGCACTGATTCAAGAAAAGCACTGTATAAAGTAACACAGATACAAAATACGGAAAGATTGACTCACTGATTTAGGTTACTGACGGGTTAGTGAAAGACACTTACCAGACAAATGGTATGTCCATTTCCCAGCACTCCAAGGAAAAGCACTTGTGTAAGAAAAGTAGTAAACGTATTTTAACGTACTCGAAGTTCATAACGTCGGCTATGACTTCCAGTAAAGTAACTTCAGGGCTGAGTATAATGACTCGCTTCCCCCCCAGGTGCCTCTGGATCATCCACGTAGTTAGGCAGAGGCACACGAGCCACTGTCAGCTGAATTCCATCCGAGAATCTGCAGGCAGTTGATAATTCTATTAGAAATAGCACGTATTAATCAAAACTTAGAGCAGTTGAACCTTTCAGAAGGAAGAAACCCTTAATTCTGATATTATTAGAACGGCTATACAACCACTGCTTCACAAAATTAGGTTTTTCCTAAATTGAATCTTACCTTCTAGCAACAGTAAGGACGACAGAAAAATGACTATCACAGGGACTGAAAAATGATAGAACAATGTGTGAATGGCTTGCCTCTGGGGTGAAGTTCACATTTTCGAAGGCTGCAGTGATGAGTGACAGGGCTATGGTTCATTTCACAAGGTTGTCTCTTGATAGTTCCTTTACTGTGACATTTATCTCCCAGTATTTATAAACATGCCTACACATTTTAATGTAAGGAACATGGTGATGATAATATAAAGGAAATTTACAGTGGATTAATGCTTGCAGATGACTGACTCAGCACATGGAGAACGTTTCCTCTTTCCTCTTTAACGCTTTTTTTTGCTAAATCCTACACAACCTCTCCTTTAAGGTAAACATTTAAAATATTATCAAAATACATTTCTTCTCAACGAAGGTTGTGATCCGGCCGTCAGTTATGTAGGAGAAAACGGCCCGAATTCTTTGGTTAAGGAAGCTCCATAACACCTCTTTCTAAGCGATTTATTTTGCATATTACACCTTGCCGCCCTAGTCTCTGTTACTTAAACCATTCTAATATCACCACACTCTGCACAAATTACGTGCAAAACTATATTGGGCAGCCGTATCCAAAAATAGTCGATAAGGAAGGGATGTTAGGGAGATTCCTAAACAGACGATCTTATGAGTAAAAGTCTCAAGTACCTGATTATTTACCTATTGAACTTGTCAGGGAATAGAGGTTTGTGAAATTCAATCGCTAAACTCTCCTTATTCCTGCAAGAGGCAATTTGCAATGACTGGGCTTTTGGCTCCACATACGGCAAATACACATACACACTGCATCTGGAAAGTGATAAACACAGACGTAAGGTTCTTTATACAATGAGATTTAATATTACTGTTAAGATGTGTTGTGACAATTTCAGTGTATTTCTACTGACCCACGTGGACGTGACGGGGTGTTGAGTACGATGAGCATGGAATTGGTCGTAGCGGGGGTTTTACAGAGATAAAGGAGAGGGTGAAGTGGGAGAAGAAGAGAACAACGAGTCTCGTGGACCACACCAACAGACGCTTCCTTTGAGACCATTCGGCGACCCCTGGTGAGGAAGGCTGGGTCATCACTCACCACCACCACCGCCATGGAGCTGGACACCTGCCGTAGCTGTAACGCCTTCCCTGTTAGAATTTAATGGCAGGAGCTGCACATACACGACCTGTAAAGTGAATTATTGACCCACCTTGATAGCTCTTAACATCACTACAGTCTTTTTGCTCTAGCTTGGTCCAAAATTGATATCTCCTCATGTTGAGCGCTAAGTGGTAGTAATAGATTAACACTAAAATATGATGCTGTTCATGAAGCAGTGCTATAAAGAAAACACAGAGGCACAGCGTTGTCTTTTTCTGCCACTGAGCTGCGTTAAATAAACTGAAAAAAAGACAAAAATCTGGTCTAAGATGGAGTAAAAGACCTATGATATATAATATGTTGGAGTGTTATACGCCTGACCACGAATGTCTGCTGAAAATCATGTTAAAATCCACATGCATATGGAAATTATGAATTTTTAATTGAATGTGCAAGATAAAAATAAAAAAAAAATCGTTTGTAAACTCATTACTAAAGAGGCATATCTTGAGTTTCAGAAGATTACTTTATGGTAGTACTAATAATATGCAAAAATTATATTTTTGAAGAAGTTTCCTCTGCAAACGAAGTTCTTTTGTGGCTGAAATATGTTGTCTGTAGGTAAATCGAACAAATAACAGAAGCATCATCGTAGTAAAAGTGGTTTTGCTATGTACTGTCTGGACAAAGATCACTATTGACCAGAATAATCAACAGAATGCTTCATTGGCTGAAAGCTGCATACATCATTTATTCATGGCAACAAGATCATGTTTTTATTGTGTGGAACTTTCCAGAACATTGTCATTTTAATGTACGAACATAAATGTTCTGTGAGAACTATATTGCCTCTCTCAAAAGCAGATCTTATGTAGATAATAGACCATACGTTTAACCCATCAATGATTGGGATCTACACAGACAGAGACGCACTATCTCCACCTTTGTCTGAAGTAAAATCAAACCTGGTTTGTTATTTTGTACCCCTTACCGAGCCTGCCTCTGGTCAGTTGCTATGACTGAGTAGATATTGATTTCGATTTTATATGCAGCATCAAGAGGGTTGAATCGAAACGTAGGAATGCATCGCAGATTCAGTTTCCCTTATATTGGGAGTATTTACAGTACAGATACAATACTGTTTTGTCGCTGTCCACAACCATAGGAAGCGTACCATGGTGAGACTGTCAACGGGGCACAAGAGTACGAAAAGAATGTTAGGTGCCATGACAGTGTTGTACTGAAGTGTTGAGCATGTAAAGAAAAATTCTGTACACTTCTACCCACGTTTTATATCTATATTGATCCATCTAGCTAGCTATCTACTTATCTT
Source organism: Birgus latro (assembly GCA_018397915.1). Classification (NCBI taxonomy): domain Eukaryota; kingdom Metazoa; phylum Arthropoda; class Malacostraca; order Decapoda; family Coenobitidae; genus Birgus; species Birgus latro. The sequence continues at coordinate 19,322 of JAGKTI010010721.1, forward strand.
CGTGGCAGCATAACCCACATTCTTTGGATGACCCCTATTTTTTATGATAGCTGTACCAGATTCTTTCACAGACAGCTAGTGGTACCTCTAATAATATGTTAACCACACGAACACAGAACTCTGTATACATGTGTTATAGCATTTTGGTGGTGACCTGAATAGCCTTTGGCGTAGGTATGCGCTTTCTGAGTGTTGTACTCTTCTTTAATCAGTTCTGAATAACAAATACAGTAATAGTATCCCCAAATACTGTAATAATGCAAATGCATTCATACACATAAGAATGACAAAAAATACGCTCGTCATCAGATGTCCTGTTGCCTCTCCAGCTGGATCTCCATAATATTTGAGAATCAGTGTGGTGAATCCGCAGCATCCCGCATTGGATAAAATGAAAGGATTTATGTTACACTGTTACGACTGTTGCAATATCCGTGGCCTTTGGACCAACCTAAATTCAGTTCATTTTTTCCTACAGTCCATATCCCCTCTGGCCCTATTCATCACAGAACCACAAATCTCACCTCTTACTGAAATATCCCCATTTTGTTTTCCCAGTTACCGTCTTCTCACAAACTTCCGTAACAAGGTTGGCACCTGTTGTTATATAAAATCTCAATATGCAGTTGATACTATTTTAAACTTCTCTTCATCCAATTTTGATTACTCATTGTACAAAATAAATTATCTAAATATTACCAGTGTATTTGACTCAATATCCATGCAGCTGAGTGACCTCAACTCAACCATGCACTTAGTACTGAAACTACCATTTTGGGTGATTTTAACGTACATAATGTTGAATGGTTATTGCATTCTGCCAGGACTGACGATGCTGGTCTAGAGTGCGAGCTGTTTGCAGAATCGCTTAATCTCACGCAGCTGGTAAAGCAACCAACCACAATACCAGATAATCCTGACCAGAATGCCCATCTCTTGGATCTATTCCTGACAAATAATCCAGATCAATACAGGATAGAGGTACTGGCACCACTTGGATCCTCTGACCACAATCTCATTATTTAGCTCCCCGAAACCCCCCCGTTCTGAACCTGTCAGGGTGACCCAATAGAACTTTGATAGGGCAAACTGGGATGGATTTAGAAATTATCTTGCTGACATTCCGTGGCAGTCTTTCTTCGCTAGTGATACCAGTTCTACCCAGTCCCATATTAGTGATGTAATACTAGCTGGTATGGATATGTTCACACCAAGTCAACAGTTCATTAAAAGATCGAACTCTCCAAAATGGTTTGATAACAACTGTGCAAGAGTGACAGCCCAAAAGTCATTATCATACAACACTTACTTAAAATAAAAAACATCTCAATCACTGTCAATTTAAAATTGCTAGAAACCATGCAAAAGCTGTAATAATTCTCGCTAAATCAAACTTTCTTCATAATCAATCATCAAAAGTACTAAACAACCCTAATGACAATAGAATATTCTGGTCAACTCTTAATTCTTTCAATAATAACTTTAACAAGTCATCATCCATTCCCGCACTAAAAACTTCAGATGGCAACATTACAAACGAACCACATCGGAAAGCAGATATCTTTGCCAGTACATTTGCCAGAAATTCTACATTAGAGGAAGTCAGCCAGAGCATCCCAGAATTAGAACTTGACTCTCCTGAAACTGTTTCACTTAAAATAGACAAGATACGTAAAATCCATCCTAGACAATTTACTTACCAACATAGTTCCAGGCCCAGATGGAATTCCTCCAATTGCTTTGAAAAAGTGTTCCCCAGAATTGTACCTGTTCTTGCTAAACTATTCAGACTATGCATACGTACTTCTTCGTCCCTTAATTCATGGAAAGAAGCCAATATCCACCCAATTCCAAAGAAAGGAAGTTCCTCTGACCCCTCTGATTACAGACCAAGAGCTGTCACATCTTCTCTAGGTAAATTATTCGAAATTTTAATCAACAAGCACATAGCCCACCCAATATTCAACAAGCACATATTTAAAGACCTTGAATCCAACAACTTAATTAGAGATAAACAATATGGTTTTCGCCACGAAAGATCCATTATTGACATACTCAATCTTCTGACTCATACCATCCAGCAATGAATCGACCTATACGGAGAAACTCACGCAGTAGCCCTTGATATTTCTAAGGCTTTCGACAGAGTATGGCATCGTTCCCTGCTGTCCAGACTTCCTTGCTATGGACTAAAGTCTTTCGTTCCTCTGCTTGCCTCATATCTCAGTGACAGAAAAATAAAAGTAGATGATGTATATTCCAATTTCCACTCAATTAATGCCAGCACGCCACAGGGATCAGTTCTGGCACCAACCCTGTTCCTGGCTCATATTAATGATCTCTTATCTGTCACCCACAATCCCATCCATTCATATGCAGATGACTCAACACTTCACAGTTCATTCACACTCAGATACCCATTTACAGTGTCTGATATCTCCAATTCTCAACTCAGCACAGCCATCTCCATAAATCAAGACTTATCTATGATCAGTGAATGGGGACAAAACAACCTTGTCTCATTTAATGCTAGTAACACCAAACATATACAGTTTACTAATAGACAGATATTGCCTGATTCATATATTACCTTCAGTTCTACTAACATTCCCGTCTCCAAAAGTATTGAAATTCTCGGCATCTCACTTAACAGTGCCCTCACCTGGACCTTTTATGTCAGATCACTTGCTAAAACCGCCTCAAAGAAACTTGGATTATTAAACAGTCCGTAACTTCTTCACTGACGACCAGTTAGCTGTAATTTACATGAGTCATGTGCGCTCTCAGCCTGAATATTGCTCACACTTGTGCAATGGATGTGGAGAGGTTGCATTAAAACAACTAGACAACAACAATAACCCTGCTATTACAAATAATTTACTTCCTTTACGAGTAAGAAGGAATTTTGCCTCCCTTGCATTATTTTACAGATATTATTATGGCAAATGCTCAGACGAAGTTGCGTCTATTATGCCACCTCTCCATGCCTTCCTTCATGCTACACGGGCATCTGGCAGCACTCATGACTGGAATGTCACACAGCCATATTGCAGAACTTCCGCCTATCAGAATTCTTTTATTCTCCGAACTGCATCTCTCTGGAACTTGCTTCCTCAGAGTTGTTTCCCTCCAAACTTCAACCTGCAGCTGTTCAAGTCTAACTGTTACAGATATTTCATGAATGGAGGACACCAGTAATCTGGTGTATAGATTTTTTTTTAATTCCTTTGTTTTTCCTTCCTCTGTTCTGTTATATAAAAAAAAACACTGAAGTGGAAAAATGGTTTAATAATCAAAATAAATCGCTTGTGAGAAGATGAGAGGGAGCTTTCGTAATTCAATATGGACGGTGGGTGTTAGGGCGAAGTTGTGACATATAGAGGTATATGGTATGTAGGAGGACTGCTGGGCCTTGACAGCAGGCTGAGAAAGCCTATGCCCAGAGTCGGACACACATAAAAAAAAAAAAAAACGAGAATAACGGCTTTGTCTACGTAATAATTTCTTCCAAGTCTTTTGCATTGGGTTCACCACATTGTACAAGGTAAAGAAATTCATGAGCGTTTTCACAATTTTAAGTACATTCATAAATGTAAAAAATAAAATAATATAAAGACTATAGAGCAGCAAGTGTCCCACCCGCCTCTGCAGTAATGTAACAGTGACCAACCCATCTCAGCAGTAATGTAACAGTGATCTACCCGCCTCAGCAGTAATGTAACGGTGACCTACCCACCTCAGCAGTAATGTAACAGTGACCTACCCACCTCAGCAGTAACGTAACAGTGACTTACCCACCTCAGCAGCAATGTAACAGTGACCCACCCACCTCAGCAGTAATGTAACAGTGACCTACCCACCTCAGCAGTAATGTAACAGTGACCTACCCACCTCAGCAGTAATGCAACAGTGACCTACCCACCTCAGCAGTAACGTAACAGTGACCCACCCACCTCAGCAGTAATGTAACAGTGACCTACCCACCTCAGCAGCAACGTAACAGTGACCTACCCACCTCAACAGCAGTGTAACAGTGACCTACCCACCTCAGCAGTGACGTGACAGTGTCCTACCCATTTCAACAGTAAAGTGAGTGACTTTCCCGCCTAAGCAATAATGAGACAGATACCTACCCGCCCCAGCAGTGATATGACAGTGACCTACCTAGCGAACCTGGCCGACCACCCGAGACACGTGTACCTGCGTCACGTTATCGTCCTGGCCGCCCACACCCACACCAAACACACCCACACTGCCAGGGGGGAGTGGAAATCTAAGTATGACAAAATGCAAATAATTAATTAGTCGACTGACACAAAAGAATCGACTTGTGAAATCAAGTAGCGATTTTACTTTTATGCTGGCTTACTTCGCCGATTCTCTAAAGAAGAGAATTTTATAAACTTTCTCAACAGTACCCAGCAGAGACTAATCACTCAAGAATGCTGTATTGTTCGTACTGTTGGCCTCCTGAGAAGGTGTTCCTACCCCTGACAATCAATGATCATTACTAATAATAATGGATAGGTTTTTACTGTTGCTAACTCCTAGCTGGCACAATGGATTTAAGAATTAACACCAAAGAACTGGCCTAAATACCAATCGTGTTTAATACAAGGAGACTGTGCTAATCTGGAGTAGCAAAATATGAAGAAATCAAACACGACTCTTACATTTAACAGCACTCAAAGAAAAGAACTGTAATTTTTTAACTACAAGAGAAATTTATGTTACATGAATCTCAGATTCAAAAATCAAAGCAAAAGAAATGCACTCATTCACGCACTCAGACCCAGTAGCTAAATAACCTTAAGCCTAGAAAAACAAAGAACGAAAATACTGGTCAGTGGAGAAGAAGAGGCCGTCGCTGGAAAAGACTGGGCGTCTACTCGAAGCGCTGCAATCCGCTGCTTTCGACCACACTACTGCCGATCACCAACTCGGTGGGGAGATACAGGAACCGCCGAAACTGCTGAAGACTTGAAGCCATTACAATGAGGGACTTGCTCCGCGCTGTGCACAACACATTACTTCCATAGCTGTCCGAAGCTGACTAACTCATGTTCGCACTGCCCGACACAGGGGTGTGAGAAATGGGCATGGCTTAACTCAATGGTCAGAAGAGTGAAGCATGAGAACAACAATTGCACAAAAATATCACTCAGTAAAATGCGCTATCTGTACATAAAGACAATCACTTACGGAGCAGTGATGAATGTTAAGAAAACTGTTTCAAATGCGAGTGGAAAAGCGAGCAGTTGACTGACTGAGCAAAAGTTCTACGGATTTCAAAACTGTTCAAGTGTTCCCAATATATTACTAACACAATGTCAAGAAGAGTGAGGCGTGGGAACAACAATTACATAAAGATTTCACTCAGTAAAATGCACTATCTGTACATAAAGACAGTCACTTACGGAGCAATGACAAATGTTATGAAAACTGTTTCAAATGTGAGTGTAAAAGTGAGCGGTTGACTGACTGAGCAAAGTTCTATGGATTTCAAAATTGTTCAAGCGTTCCCAGTATAATACTAACACAATGTCAAGAATTTGTATAAATACATAGTCCAACTAATTCATATTACACCCCTAACAATATATATATATATATACTTATACATCCCAACTCATTCACACAAGATTCACACTGTGGTGTGTGTACTATCCTGCTGCAGGAGAAAATCACTGTCGCCAATGAGCGAAGAAACCTTGCATTTACGTTAACAGAAGCAAGCTTGAGGGAAGAAACTCTGTGATGACCGTGAAAAATCCTGTACTCAGGACAAACTGAGTGAAAGTTGGTTACATTTACATTAACAACTAATTGTTATGTAGTGTGGTGTATGTGATACACGGTGTCGATGTGACAGTTGTAGTGTAACTGTACCTTTTTTTTTTTTTTATGTGTCCGACTCTGGGCATAGGCTTCACAGCCTGCTATCAAGGCCCAGTCGTCCTCCTACAATCTACATGTCACCACTTCGGCGCTTAACACCCACCGTTCATATTGAATACATGCTAGGGCTGTCTTATACAGGACTGGTGTATTGGTATTAGCGGGGTCATTTTTACGACATGTCAGCGGGTCTTCTGGTAGATCAGTAAAGCCTGATTTAATGAAATTCAAATCCTTAAACTGTTCCCTGCACCAGCGAAGATTCGAACCTGGGTCCCACGGGACCGCAAGCCAACTCTCTACCGATCGAGCTACCGCCTCGTGTAAAATGGTATAATACAAATTAATAGTAAATGGAGATGAAGAGGGCAGAGCAGAAGAGGCGGCAGAGACGATCAGCTGATCTGCACGGCTAAGCTGCTACACCTGCCAACTGTACCTGTGAAATCAATCAAGGTGGAGCATCAGTAGTGTCAATGTGACAAACAATTGCATTAAATTTCAAAAGCCCTCTGCCTAGTAGTCAATGCATACAAAATGAAAAGTACACTTCAGCTGAAAATTCAGCTGCTGGCCAGAGCTTCCTACGTTTGAGGTCGCCATTATTTCCTTATTGGGTAGATAAATAACCTGGAAACGTAGTCCTTGGATTACTCAAATCTCTCAGGGCCCTTGTAGTTTACTGGTTAATCCTATATCCCTATTATCCGGAGAACAAGGTGTTCCTTGGTTAACGATTAAGGGCTCATCATCGGTGTTCACAGTTGGTATCGCCGCGACTGCCCAAGTTAAAAATTCTACACTTATGGCTAATAAAGGGCTCGTCATCGGTGTTCATTGTTAAGGATGGCCGCGACTGCCCCAGTTTATGATTCTGCTCTTACACCTAATATTGGTAAGTTGAGAATCCCTAGGCAAACTCGAGCAGGTCACATTTTAACACCCAGTGTGGGTGTGAACACTCATGTGGATAATGTGCATATTCTCGGGATGCACCACAAGGTAATTTAGACACAGCCTCGGATTGCCTGAGGGGGGTCTCGAACTTCCCCTTTAACATACAATACATACAGTATGTGCAAGCTCTGGACATAATGTGTCCTGTGGGACCCATGAGCGAGACGTGAGATCTTACTGGCATAGTATTAACTGGGAACCAAGCTAGTCTTTGGATTGCATAAATCTCTCAGAACAGCCAGTCTTACGGAACCCAGTGTACAACAGATGCCGATGTTAATCGTCAGTTAGCAGGTGAGACGTCAAGTCTACACCTACATTGTTGCTTCCCTTGATGTATCTCACAACAAATTTAAACTGCTGCAAATACAGTGTCTAGCGTGTCAGTCTTGGACTGGCCGTCTTAGTCGTGCTGAGACTAGTGAGTAGCATATGATCGGTTTCCGAAGTGAATGGTGCTCCATATAAATAATAGTAGTATTTCTTAACACCATCAACCACAGCCAAGAGTTCCTTCTCACCAGCAATATAATTCCTCTCAGTGAATTTTAGCTTACGGCTGTGATATGCCACTGGGAAAATTCCACCTTCCGATTCTTGCATCAGTACGGTGCCTACTCCATCTTGTGAGGCATCGGTGTGCAGTACTTAAGGTTTATTGGAATCAGGCAGCTGCAAGATAGGCTCCTTACACAGCATATCTTTCAGGGTGGCAAAAAATCTCTCTTGCGCTTCTCCCCATTCGATGGTATTTGGAGCATGTTTCCGAAGCATCTCGTACACCGGCTGGGCAATGAAAGCAAAATTGGGGATAAAACTTCTATAATACCCCGCTAAACCGTTGACTGCCCTAACCTGTTTCTTGGTCATGGGTCTCGGGGTTTCCCTAACTTTCCTGATCTTATCGCCCTGACATCTGCAGCAATTGTTGCCAACAATATGTCCGAGGAACTCCACCTCACTGTGCACAATCTTACATTTGCTGGGCTTCACAGTCATGTTCAAACTCTGGAGTCTACTGAAGACAATTTCCAAGAGTCTGAGGTGCTCCTCCAACGTGGCAGAATGCACAAGGACATCATCAACGAACATTTCTACTCCTACGATACCATGGAGCACTTGTCTCACGGCTCGATTGAATACTGCTGGGGAATTGGTAAGTCCAAGTGGAAGGACTTTATACTGATACAACCTCCTAGGAGTAGCAAAGGCGGTGAACTGACGACACTTGGGATGAAGGGGAATCTGGAAAAATCCCTTCACTAAATCGAGCATTGTGAAATATCGTGACCCTGCCAGCTTGGAGAAGATGGCAATATGGTCACCCACTGGCTCAGCATTCACTCTGGTGATAACATTTAGCCTCCTATAATCGCCACAAATCCTGACTCTGCCATCCTTCTTGCAGACTACTACAACTGGACTACAGTAAGGAGATGAGGACTTTTCAATAATACCTGCAATCTCCATGTTGGCAATCTCCTTATCTACTGCGTCCAGTAGTCGCATGGGAATCGGATATGGCTTAATCTTTACGGGAGTGTTGATGGTCAACTCAGTTTTGTGACACTCAACCTTTGCGAGTCTAGGTTGGTCAGAGAAGACATCAGCATACCGACAGAGCAGTGACCTTATGGCATTCTGGTAATCTAATGCTAAGTCAGTGTTAACCCGTAAGCTTTGAAACACCCATATCTGGACACTCCTGAG
>JAGKTI010010722.1:0-27885 GCA_018397915.1 Birgus latro
AAGAAGTGGATACTTGTATATTAAGTAATATTAATTCACTTGTGTCCTTTTTTTTTTCTTTTTCTATCTATCTGTCTATTGCCAGACGCCTCAATCCCGCACGGGGTGGCCACAAACAAATCGCCTCCATGTCACTCTGTCCCCCACTATTTCACTACCCCGCTCCCAACTCACAAATATACTTCTCCTCTCCATCCCTCCATCTCATCCTCGGCCTCCCCCTCCCTCTCACCCCCTCCACCTCACTTACATACACTCTCCTCATCAGTCTTTCACTCTCCATTCTCTCCACATGCCCAAACCACCTTAATGTGTTTCTCCTAACGCTTCCTATCACATCCACACCCACACCACAACGCTCCTTCACGTCCACACCCACACCACAATGGTTCTTCACTTCCTCACCCACACCACAACGCTTCTTCACTTCCTCATTTGTTAGTCTGTCTCTCCTTGTAACTCCACATGCTCCTTTCAAATAACTCATTTCCACTGCTCTCACTCTTGACTTCTGTCCTTCCAACAGGGTCCAAGCTTCACTTCCATATGTTACAGTTGGTATCACAATACTGTCATGTAACAACTTTTTCACTTCCATGCTCACCTCCCTGTTTCTTATCACTGCTTTCAATGAACCAGCAACCTTCCTTCCCTGCTGCACCCTTTCGCGCACTTCACCCTCCAGACTTCCATCCTTACTCATTTCACTACCCACATACTTAAATGCACTCACACTCTCCATATCCTTCCCATCCAGTCCCACTGTACATTCACTGGCTTCACTTCTCTCGAAGACCATCGCTTTACTCTTCCTTACAATCACCTTTAGATTCCGTTTCTTACACACTCTCCCAGACTCATCTACCAAGCCCTTCTGCTCCCCTTCGTCTTCGCTCAACAATACAGTATCATCTGCAAACAACAGTACAGGGAGTTTCCAAACACTGCCCTCTCTCACTAGGGCCTCTCCAACATCCACTGCCCGACCTTGTATCTCATTTATAATCCCATCCGTACACAGATTGAACAACCATGGAGACATGACACATCCTTGTTTCAATCCAACCTTCAAATGGAAAGATTCACTCAGTTTGCCATCCACACGCACTACAGCCTTAGCACCCTCATACATACTCTTCACTGCCTTCAACAACTTCCCATCCACTCCATATATTCTTAATACCTTCCACAATCCTTGTCTATCCACCCTGTCATATGCTTTCTCCAGATCCATGAAGGCTGCATACAACTTCTTGCTCTTCTCTAGAAACTTTTCCACTAAGGATCTAAGAATGAATATCTGGTCTACACAACCTCTTCCCTTCCTAAAACCTCCTTGTTCTTCCCCAACTAATTCCTCTGTTATTTCCCTAATTGTGTCAATAAGTATCCTACCATATACTTTTCCTATTACACTGAGAAGGCAAATGCCCCTATGATTACCACACACTGCTTTTTCCCCTTTTCCTTTGTACAGAGGAATAATTATACCTGTCTTCCAATCCTCCGGGACTCTACCCTCCTCCCAAGCCAATCTGCACACCTTCCACATCCATTCTATTACTATCTCTCCTCCATGCTTCAGCATTTCACCACACACTCCATCAATTCCAGGGGCTTTCCCCATTTTAACTTTCTTCATTGCTTCCACCACTTCCATCCTACTGATTTCTTCCTCTCCTCTCACAACCCTCCTTCTCCTCGCCATTCCCCAGCCACTTATTCTTGCATTACTTTCATTCTCTATGTTCATCAGTTCATTAAAGTGTTCTCTCCATCTGTTTACTTTTTCTCCCTTCTCCACTAGTAATCTACCATTTTTATCTTTCACACCCCCACTGACTTTGTTGGCACCCTGTCTAGCTCTCTTTACCTCTTTCCAGAACATTTTCTTACATTCCCCCCACTTTGCAGTCAAATTCCTTCCAAATTCCTCATCCACTCTCTTCTTACTCTCTCTTACTAATCTTTTCACCTCTCTCCTCCTCTCTACATATAACTCTCTTGTCCGTCTCTCAGCTTCTTCGACGCCCCTGTTCCTCATCCACTCATTATATACTTTCTTCTTTTATGCCACAGCCTCTCTCACCTCTTCAGTAGCCCTGAACTCCCTTTTGTCTTCTCTTCACCCCACACACCACCTCACATGCTGCACAGATTTCTGTGAATATCTTGCGCACACCTTCCACGTTCCTCATCTGCTCCAATCTATATTTACCCAATCGCTCCTCCACTTCCCTTTTATATTCAGCTTTTATTCCATCCTCTTGTAACTTTTCTACCCTCCTTGTAACAAATACTGCCTCCTGTCCTTCCCTTCTTCTCTTCCTCCATCTAGTTTGGATTCTGATTCTGGCCACCACCAAGTGGTGGTCAGAAAGTCCACTCCCCTAGCCTCTATATACTCTTGCATCCATTACATATCTTCTCATCCTTTCGTCCACACACACAGAGTCAATCATTGCCTTCCATTCATTCATTCCACCATCCACCCTTCTCACCACTCGCCATGTATACCTAAGGATCATTTTGTGCCTGATGAGGGTATTAGCTAACACCAACCCCCTCCCGGCACAAATGTCCACTAAAGCACCGCCATTCTCATCCATCTTTGCAGGCACACCCCATTCACCAACCACTCCATCCACCTTTTTAATTGTTTAATTACTATTTACATATACAGTACACATTTCACTCAGGGGTTCTTACTTGAATGTTCACATTTCCTCCTGTGAAAAGGGATTCTAAATTAGTGATTCTTGCTTGCATTCTGTGCATAGCGAATAGTAATACACCAAAGATAATGGAAAAGATCACAAAAACAGTGGGAGTTGGGCTATACACATAATAGGGATTGAACATACCTATACTCAATTCTTCCCAGGGTTTCATGGTATCATTAATTAATTTCATACTTTCAGAATCAGGTGAAGTCAGCTTAATGCTTGTGCTCATGTTCAAATTCATCTCAGGTAGTGGTTGGAAGTATTTATGTATGAATAAGAATGCCATAGTGATTGTTTGTAGCCAGGGTGGACAGGGATGGTGTAAGTACAGCACAGTAGTCAGGTGCTATGTATAATCCTGATGTTGAGGTATGAAATGTTAGTGTATCTGGACAAACTATGAAAACTGATGTGTTATGAGTGAAGTAAAAGAACTGGGAGTGCCTGATGTGCTGATGATGTATAGGTTTATCTGGAGCCAATGTGAAGTTGCAGTGATGATGAATGTCATGATTCTTGATGATAGCCATTTCACAAGGGACTGTGTCTTTAGGCTGAAACGTAAAAATGTACGCAGGACGAAGATGAATACCACGTAAGGATGTACGACATTATCGTTCAGTCGTAGAATGACTGACGAAAATGACTATGTCTTGTCTCCTGGAGACCATGAATAGTTTGGTGTTGGTGATGCTGTTGATCAAGGCCAATACCACTACCAGGTCTTGTCATACAAGGGCAAATTTGTGTCCAGCTCGTGCATGTCGTCACACTGTGGATACACCTTAGAGGAGGTTGCCAGATAGTGATAAACAGGCTGTCATTGGGAGGTCAGAGGTCAGACAGGTCATCTCTCCCTAGTCTCTGCTGTCGACAGTCCTCTGAATATAAGCGTGAGAATGCCTTGTAATTGTGCAATTGATCAATCATTCATTTAGCCAAATTTGACAAAAAAGAGTACAGTAATAGGTAGCTGGTTAAGTGAGTTTCTAACATTCATATTTCTCCACAATAATAAATGTTTCATCTCCTGCCTATGACAAGACAATTTTAAATGATAAACCTATCAATTACCTTTGTTTGAACATATGTGCATTCTAATAGGTATTTGCATAAAGTAGCATTAAATTGATTTAGGGTGTTCAGTATTCTGGAAGTGTTTGGTAACTATCCCCCTCCCCCCACTTTTCCTCCTTTACCCCCTTCCTCTCCTGTCTCTCCCCCTGCCTCTGAGGTCTCTGTTTAATAAGCCTTTGCCTAAGCTTAAAGCTCGCTCTCTCTCTCTCTCTCTCTCTCTCTCTCTCCCCCTCCCTCCCTTTCCCTCCCCCTCTCCCTCTCTTTTATTCTCACTTCTCTTGTATTCCTCATCCTATGTCCCCTCAACCCCCATACTATATATACACCTACATTCATANTCTCTCTCTCTCTCTCTCTCTCTCTCTCTCTCTAATCTGGATAAATTCATCTGATGATAACTAGAAGAAAATATAACAGCCGACGGTACTGAAGACAAAAACAAACAAACAAACAAAGCTTGGAGTCACAGCATGTCCGCCTCTACCTCTCTCCGAGAGCTATCACAGGTGAGGTGACTGGGGCAGAGGCTTGGGGGTGAGTGAGGGGGAATGGAGAGAAAAATGGGAGGTGACAGTCCTCCACAATGTGATGTCACCAAATCTGCGCAGTACCATTGGATGAATTGACCAGGTAGTGTTATTGGCTTTGCTGTTGATGATGAGCAAGGTGTCATTATTCTTAGAAGGAAAAGGGTATATTTGATAGACTGTGAACATATCATGTTATGAATGGTACATGAACTATTACTGATGGAGTTAGAGTTGCTTCTAGGTATGGGTAATAAAGCATAAGGTTTCTGCCCTGGAAAAAGGCTTCAGACTATGATTATGTATTCCTTGACTGATGATCTGATGTAGGCCATGGAGTGGAACTAGATTAATAGTGACTTTGCCATTACTTGCATTTGCTATAGCTTTCATCATTGCCTGATTATGAACTGTAGTGTTATCTAACTGGAGTAGTATTATGTCAATGTGTTCCACGATTACTGAGAAGTGTTGGAATAGTGTTAGGTTACCTTCTGTGGCATCTATTTTGTCCACACTTTGGTGAATTATACTTTCTGCCTTCCTGAGATTTTTAACCCCTTAACTGCGGTTCGTCACTTCCATGACGCTTGGGAGCAATGGATCATACCGCGGGGCGTCACTTTTGTGATTTTGTGTTGTTTCGAATTCGCCCAGGCTTTCAGGTGGTGACTTGTATCATCTATCAGCACTGCCAATGTCCAACAATAGTCAGAGCTGCTAATGTCATCAGTACTGCCATCCATTGTTGACAATTTATCCATTTTCCCCCATTCTAGACTCCCCTCCCTACCTCCCCTCCATTACCCTCTCGTGTCATCTGCTCAGCCACTCTGCGCTTCGTAAATCTTCCCCAGATTTGTCCACTGATTTCATCCATTGAAATAAGCCCTATGCCCTATTCTTATACAAAATATTATACTGTATATATAAAAAAAATAAGGTAATTGGTAGAGTGGTAGGTGGTGGCGACCATCATCCACTCACTTGATGTAGTGCTGCCTACTTCTTCCTTAGCCTTTATCATTCTTTTTCTGTGCCTGCCCTCCTCTCTTCCTATTTTTCCTATCTTTCCTGTCACTTCTTATTGCTTTTCTTTTTTTTACAGGTGGCTTTACATTGTGTGACAAGCCAAATGGTTTCCTGTAAGCCAAGAAACCATTTACAATGCTGGGTGGTAACCATATAACCAAACCATATGTGCTCCCTACGTGTCAACAAGTGGGTTGGTGGAGGGTTAGTGCCCCTCCCTGTAAAACAAATAACTCAAAGTCAAATGGCCACCCCTTACGGGATTATGGCGTCTGGCAATAGATAGATAGATAGATAGTGCCATACACCTGGAATTGGCTCATTATCACATGGCAACATCCAACCTGCACTCGTTCGCTAATTTTCCCTGCTATTTTCCCCATGAAATATGCCGTATGAGCCATTCTCGTAATATAAATGTATATAAGAAAGGAAGGGAGAAGCCTGAGTGATATTTATATTCACCTGGAACTACCTAATTTATTATGTATTGTCTAGATTTCCTATGACTTATTTCTTAGCATATACATTAGCAGCTGACATTTTCAACTCTTGGCTACCGAGATACATATATATTCAGTTCAGTGTCGTCCTTCAATGTGGAGGCACGTCGCAGTCGCGCTTCTCTGTTTCTGCTGCTTTTGCGCCCATTATAAAAGGCCCTGTGACTTCTACCCCTACTAAACATCGTATGGGAAGCGGTAAAGGACTGTAGATATATATAAGTGTAATAAAGTACTAGAAATAATAAAGTGTGAGTGTGTATATGAATAAGAAATGACAGATTACGAGCGGCGAATTAGCACGAGTGGGAGGCTCGTACGCGCTGGTATTTTACATTGCTTTCACAGTGTTTTTTTTTTGGAGTATGGATTCCAAACTACTTGGAAATCATTGAATAGTGTTTCTAGTGTTAATATCAGGCAGTGGTATTCATATTACAGGATGTCAGGAAGTGTAAAGTGGAGACTTAGTTACCCAACTTCAGAAGTCTCCACAAGTCCTACGGTAGTCCACGAGTGCTAAAAAAAACATCCCAGGAGAAAGCTGAAGATATGTGCCATATGCAAATACAATATAATTATAATATTCCAGGACTAATAACTGATTTTTGGCAAATATTTTTAAAAAGTCAGTCGGGGCACGGATTTGCCTGCCGGGTTGGGCACGGCGCGCCTCCGACAACCCTGCGGTTAAAGGTTTAACAATGGTCATCATGACTGTGTTTCAATTTTTGAGTAGTTTATGTTGATATGCTAATACCTGAGCAATCTGATTAAATTTGTTGTTTATTTCTCGAAGATCTTCGTCCGTTGCCAGTCCGAAGATATTTCCTAGAATTGCACACCTGGATCGAACAAACCGCGTTTCTCACGCTTACGTGTGATGTTGTTCGAATCCATAAATGCCTTCATTCCACGAGATGGTAGTTCTTGGATCATGATATTCATGGTTGTTTTGGTGTGCTCCAATTTCCATTTCACTAACTTCACTATTTCTTTCACCTCCTCTGTGGTATGAGCGTCTGAAACAGAACTTGTTATCACCATTTCTAGTGTTCTCAGTGGCCTCGTGATGTTCTCTAACAACGTGTGTAATTCATACATTTCATCCAAACTGATTTCAGTACTCATGCCCTTCACGATTACTGTCGAGGCCGTAGGGGCTATGAAACATCCTTGCCTCACTATATGTTGAGGGTCTAAGAATGCTGATCCTCTTGCTATATAGATGAGAATCCATAGTATACAAGTCCCCTCATCATGATCTACCGAAAAAAAATATCTTACTAATCCAGTCATTCTGTAGTCGTTGATAGTGATGATGTGCATTATCGTTGGTTCATGAAGAACAATAATTCGTTTGTTGTTTTACCTATACATGGAGTTTAAGTCTATACCTAGAGCATGTAAATCTTGTATTGTAGCAGTTGTAGCCACTTTTGCACCTATGTTTATTTGTTTGTTATACAATCTTAATTTATTTTTGTAAGTGTTGCTGTCCTCGTGATTGGTTTCACATTTATTGTTTGGGTTCTCTGCGGCATCCGAGGTTGTACAATTGCTGGCTAATTCCCTTGGGACCCCTTTTAAGTGATCAACATGAATTTCTTTCTTTCACCACTCGACAGTGATGTAATTACTACTTTGTTCACTGTCTTCTTAATTATATGGGCCTTCAAATTTGGGTGATAGTTTATTGTCTCTAGTATGAATGATTCCATAGACAATGTCTCCTAAGGTGATAGTTGATTCTTTTGCCTTTTTATTGAATGACTCCGTCATTTCTTCCTTGGACATTGATAATTGTTTCTTTACTCTCTCGTATATCATCTGGAATTCACACAAACGGAGTTTAGGATAATCGTCGTAGTTATATATAGGCAGATTTTCACCCGGCACAGTTGTTGACTTTATACACGGGTTTTATTCGCCCCTGTGTAGAGTACAACTCTCATGTGTGTCAGTATGGGTTCCATCAGGGACGCTTCACCTGCCTTTCAGACTCCTGGTCATCCTCCTTTCGGGACTTTGGTGAAAGCTTTGCCATTGCACTTGACATCTCAAAGGCTTTTGATCGAGTCTGGCGTAAATCTTTAATTTCCAAACTGCCCTCCTACAGTTTCTATCCTTCTTTCTGGGGCTTCATCTCTTAGCTTCCTTTCTGGTCGTTCTGTAGCCACTGTTGTAGACGGCCATCGTTCTTCTAGACCTATCAACAGTGGTGTTCCTCAGGGCTCTGTCCTATTACCAACTCTCTTGCTTTTATTCATCAATGACCTTCTAAGCTGTACATCTAACCCTATCCACTCATTTGCTGGTGATTCCATCCTTCACCTTTCCATTCAGTTTCCGCAACGTCTGTCTCAGCAGTTGCGTCAACAAACAAGGGATGAGGCTATGGCACACCTAATGTCTGACTTGGCTCGTATCTCTGATTGGGGTAAAAATAATCTTTGTTGTTTGTAATTCATCAAAGACTCAGTTCTTACACTATCAACTCGACAAAATCTTCCTCAGGATTACCTACTAATGTTTATTAATGTCCAGCTCAGTCCTGCATCATCCTTGAACATGCTTCTTCTTCTTCTTCTTGTGGGTTTAAGGGTCACGACCAAAACAATGGCCCTATGCCCTTTCAATGCAAACAGCTTAGCGCCTCACGTTTTATGTGGGAGAGCTGTCTAGATTTTCATATAAAGTCAGACGTGCACCACACAACTTGTTGTCGTAACTGAGAGTCCCCGGCACCTCCTTCCAGGAGTGTGTGGAGAGACAAATTGAAAACTCCCAGAGATGTCAAGCGATCCCGCAAAAGCACGCGAATGGAGTGGAATTTAGGGCACCATAACAGGTAGTGTTCAATGGTTTCTTCAACTTGAGGACACCATTGGCACCAAGGGTGCTCTATCATACCCAAATGGTACAGGTGACCTGCGAGGCCTGTATGGCCCAACCGTAACCTAGTAATTGCTACATCAACGGCCCTACAGGGATGGCGTGCCCAAGGGTGTTCAGAAGAGCCGGAGCAAAAATGCCCCAGGTGTGAGGCAGGTAGGGCGGTCGCTAGGTTTGCATTCCAGTCTGACATGCTGGCACTCCGTGCAAGACTAGGGAATGCAGCACTATCTGGTGTCACATAGACCGGTGTACTGGAGGTCAGTGCTTGCTTTACTGCGGTGTCTGCAATTTCATTGCCATGGATGCCTACATGCGAGGGAATCCATTGAAGGTGGAGGTGCCAGGGAGGAGTAACAAGGAGAAGAAGGTGCTCCATTATAGCATGGACAATCCTGACATGAGTCATTGGACGATCTGAGAGGAGAAGGGTAAGTGAGGACTGCCAGTCAGTGTATAAAACTATTGGTTGAGGTTGGAGGAAAGTCCGGACAAACTCGAGGGCCTGGAGGATGGCTATGAGTTCTGCGGTTAGGACATCATATCGCCCACTGAAAGATCTTCAAAATAGGCCGCCGAGGCAAAGGAAGATGGAGGGGAGTGAGACCCATCCGTGTAAATTCTTAGGGAGTTCTTATAAAGAGAGGAGGCCATGCTATGAAAGAGTTGCCATTCCAAAACTGCTTCTGTTGACTTCAAAAATGGTACTGGGAGGTAGGGGTAGACGTATGGAGATAAATCCAACCAAGGGGGAACTGGGGGAAGAGGGGCCACTGGGGCAGGCCTGGATGCTGCGAATGATACAGTAGGCGCAGAAAGTATTGACTTTTTTTGCTGACATCATTCTTTTTCGCGTTAAGTGAAGTAGGGTCAATACTACCCTCCCCTGTGATGCGAAATGAGCTGACGCTTTTTCAACGGGAGCTGGCAACCCTGCTTGATAGGTTTGGCACCACAGGAGCAGGCCCAGTAATGTTTGGGCAGCCACAGGAGGAGGATTGTCTCTGTCTGTGATGCACCACGTGGGCATGTTTTGACTCAAATAACACAGTTATTTGGTTACCTACCACATTCTCATCATGCCTAAAGTAACCACAAGCAAGGACAAACGTGTGGAAGTGATTACTTTATGCAAAGCTGGCCACAAACTCCCATTTATTGCAAATCAGATGGTGTTAGACTGAGGACAGTGCAGAGACTGGTGAAGCAGTTCAAGGACAGTGGGGAGGCCATTCCTCCCACTCCACTTCCCAAGCCTGGGAGACCTCGTACAACAACCTTCAGGACCCATCAGCTGATCTCAAGGCAAGTTAGCAAGGATCCAAGGCTAACAGCACGGGATTTAAAAGAAAAGAACCCACAGTTGCTGGCAGATGTGTCTGTCAGAAGTGTGCAGCAGCTGTTGCATGACGATCTGGGCTACAGGAGTTTTTGTGCTCGTAAAAAACCACTGCTAACTGCACTTCAGAAGAAAAAGAGAGTAAATTTTTGTAAGAAATATCTTGCCTGGAGTGAGGAGCAATGGAAAACTGTGCTTTGGAGTGATGAGTCAACATTTACTGTCACTGGTACCCCTTCATCACGAGTGTACCGCAAACCAGGCAGTGACCCCCTGGATCCTAAGTACACTTCCAAGTTTGTTAAATACCCAGCCTCACTCATGGCTTGGGGCTGCTTTACATATTATGGTGTTGGTGAGTTGGTAATTCTACCTGCAAATGAAAAAGTGAACCAGAACAATTATTTGGAGCTCTTATGTGATGTTTTAAGTGACTCTTTTGATAAAACCAAGGCAAGAGTATTTATGCAAGATTCTGCCCCTGCACATGTTGCAAAGTCAGTGAAACAGTGGCTAACAGACTGTGAGGTTCCCTTTATTCGAGATTGGCCCGGAAACAGCCCAGATATCAATCCCATTGAGAATTTATGGGTGCACATGAAGCGGCAGCTGCGTAGTATGGACACATCATCTTTGCCTAAACTTGAGGCTGCAGCTATGGAGCAGTTTTAGTCCGTCTGTTCTGCAAAGTTACGCCATCAGTCTCCCCAGATGCCTTAAGAAGATAATAAAGGTGAAGGGGAATGCCAGTAAATACTAAATTCAATCGTGAGTGTTAATTTATTTGTTTCTTTTTTTAAGATGGCGTCAACACTTTCCGCGCCTACTGTATATGGTAACCTCACTCGCAGCCAAGCTGGGGGCTGGCAAAGGGCTGTGGAGAGGCAGTAGAGGGAGGAGACAGGGTGGTTGGAAGGAAGGGATGAGATGCGGTGAAGCAGCCGACTGTTCAGTTCCAGGCGGTAGATGGAGAGGGGCATGACCCCAGACTCCGCATGAAGGAAAATAATTGGGATGGACTTGAAGGCACCTAGAGCAATGCGAAGTGCCGTGTTCTGGACAACATAGGTGGGTCTGGGCAGCCGATCCATAAAGGGAGGCACCATATGAGATCTTACTGCGGATGAAGGCCCAATACAGGCAGAGGAGAGTGTTTCGATCAGCACCCCAGCGAACTCCTGCGACACACTTCACGATGTCCAGGCGCCTAAGGCATGCTGATCGTAGATGGTCATTGTGGGGGGCCCAGGTGAGATGGGGACTATCCAGATAGAGGCCCAGGAACTTGTGCCGGGTCTGAAGGATGAGAGGTTCTCTGGCAATCTGAATCGTCGGCATGTAGGGGAGCCGCCGATGTCCAAAGCACATAAGAGCACTCTTGAGAGCATTAACTGTTAGTCTTCAGTCTGCAGCCCAGGTGGCAAAGGTGTCTACAGCCCGTTGGAGGCAATGCTGGACCTTCCATAACGAAGTAGCACTGCAGAGGATGGAGACATCATCGGCACAGACTAAGATGGAAACCCCAGGAGGATGGGGGAGGTCATACATTAATACATTAAAAAGTAGGGGACTGAGGCATGATCCCTGTGGTACTCCCTGCCTGACTGGGGGTAGGTGAGGAGTACGTACCCCCAAGGGAAACTGAAAGGTTAACCCCTCCAAAAAACTTTGTATGCAGGCCAGTGCAGAGCCTTTGATGCCCAGACAGCACAATTTCTATAATATCCCATCATGGGAGACAGAATCAAAAGCCCCCAGGAGATCCATGAAGGCTGCCAGGAGGATCTGTTTATGACAGAATGCCTGGTGGACATGATGGTCAGACTGGAGGAGGACATCAGATGTCCCCCTCCCAGGACGGAATCCGCACTGTACCTCAGACAAGCGGCGGTCATGCTCCAGCCACCAGGAGACTCGATGGCACACCACCCTCTCAAGCACTTTCCCGACGTTGGATAGCAAAGCTATCGGCCTGTACGAAGCCGGAGAAGAAGGGTCCTTTCCCGGCTTGGGGAAGGGCAGAGGGTCTGAGGTTTTCCACTGTGATGGGAAGATCCCCGACGCCCAGTTGGTGTTAAATTTGTCTAAGAGTGACATCTGATGGAGGACAGGGAGATGAGTCAAAAACTCATTAGGTACTAGATCTGGGCCGCATGCCTTCTTTGGTGGTAAGGTCCACAGAGCAGAGGAGAGTTCTGCATGGGTAAAAGGGGAGGCTAAGCCTGCTCAGGGATGGGGGGGGGTAGGAGATGCCTGCCTGAGTGACCCGAAGTAAGTGTGGAAGACCTGGAAGTGGGACCGGGGAACCAAACTGGGATCCAAAGAAGGCAGCCAAGAAGGCAGCCTTGTCTTGGAAGCCTACCAGAAGGTTACCTTCCTTCACCAGAGGATATGATGGGGCAGTAGGTCGACCCTTCATTGCTCGAATGAAGGACCACATTTGAGATGGTGACCTAGAGAAAGACAGGGTTGAGCAGAAAGCAGACCAAGTAGCACGACGAGCTTGGGTAAGAGTTCGCTTGCATTCTGCATCTCTGCGGCGGTGAGTGTTTCAGTGACTAGGGCAGGGGCACTTCTGCCAGGCATTCCAAGAAGACCTCCTAGCCTGGACCATGTTGGCACAGTCCTCTGTCCACCAAGGAACTGTGACAGTGCCTCGGGAATGTGCTGAGGACCTGCGGAAGGTCGTCTCACCTGCTGCAATCACGGAGGATGTAAAGTCCGTCACACTGTCATCTAAGGGCCCTCCAGGCAGAGCCCCAGTGTTATCAAGGGCTGCTATGAAGGAGGACCAGGACCCTCTTGTGAGGATCCAGTGTGAACGAGGTTGGGGGGAGCAGGGTGGGGGAAGGTTGGGGACATCCAAGATAACCGGAAGGTGATCGGATCCCAAATATGGGCCAGGCCAGATGGCTGAGCCACCCAAAACAGAATCCCCCACATACAGATCAAGTGTGGAAGGCAGGCCTGAGTGCGGGTCGATACGAGTCTGTAACCCTAATGGGGTGAGTAGGGTGAAGCAATCACTCTCTAATAGAAACTGGAAAAGGGAAGTTGCCAACCTATTGCCAGAATTCCGGGCTAGAGAAGAATCCCAATGGGGGCGTCTGGCGTTAAAATCACCCAGGAGGAGGCAAGGTGAAGGGAGCTGGTCTTGATAGGCTTGGAGTTCTTCCAAGCCTATGTCCTTGCACGGGTTCTAGCAGACCGCCACAGTGATCCATCCCTTCATGAGGGATAGGTGGGCCGCTAGAACTTCCAACACCCCTCAAGGGGGCTGGGTCAGTGGCCGAACTGAGCTAGGCACGTCCTCCATGATTGCGACAGCGAGACCACCTGCGACACCCTGATGATCAGCCCGATATACAGTAAAACCGGAGCAACAGATGAAGATGTGGAGGTAGCCAAGTCTCACATAAACCAATAACATCTGGAACAAGGTCCGCTATTGTCTGCTTGAAATCATAAGTTTTCCGAAGAAGGGATCTGGCATTTCAGAAAAGGAATCTGCGTAAAGGTGGATGAGCCATCACTGAGGCGAGAGGAGAGAGAGAAGCCGGGGCAACAGGGTGATACATATGTCTACGAAGGACTGTCCATTTTTATACATGGACAGGGCTGTGAACAGAGGGTCATGAAGGACTCTGACAAATGGACACCAGTAGGTTTGGCATGTGGGGAAGTGTGGGAGGTCGTCCGTGGTATGGGCAGATATGGAGGAGCAGGAGATCCATCAGATGTGAAGCCTGTATCCGGAGAACCGGGGGATGCAGTGTGGGATGTATTTGGAGCTGAGGAAGGAGTCGTGACCTGTGAGGAGGTGGAACTGGCTGACTTCATAACAGGCTGGATAGAGGGAGGTACGGGGTCTTGTGTGGCATGTGGGGAGGAGGTCCTTGTTGGATAGGGTCGCTTTCGACGGGATTTGGGTGGAGGGGCAGGGTAGAGCAGCACTGCAGACTGAGAGGTTGGGTGGGAGTACACAGCAACTGTTCGCTCCACATCACTATGGTCAGTTGCAGACCCAGATGTTCCTGCAAGATCTTCCAGTGCTGAAAATCAGTTACTAACGACTGTGGCATATGTGAGACCCTCCTGGATAGGCTGGGAAGTCCAACTGGGAGCAGTATGCGTTGTCGAGGGATTAGATCTGGGAAAAGTGCGGCCGGATGGGTTGAGGGCCCGCAGACGGTTGTTGACATCAGACAGGGTCAATGGGTCAGCTCTGACAGCATCGTGGATGGTAAGTGCCTGCTGGTAGACTGGGCATGTGCGGGAAACTACTTGGTGGCCGCCACTGCAGAAAAATCAGTAGGGGTTATTGGTGCACTGACCACCTGATGGGGATTTGCAGGGATGGAACCTGCTGCAGCGGGAGCACCTGACTTTATTTTTACATGATATTGTGCCATGCCCAAATAGATGGCACGTATAGCACCTTAGGATGGGAAAGATGTACGTCCTTAAAGAGTAGCACGTGGCCAAATATTACCTGCTTCGGCAAAGGGCCCCTGAATTTGAGCCTTACCACTCTGGCTGCCACTGCGTTCTCACCACCAGGGGGGCGGACCGTAAGGCAAGTGACCTGCACTAGCTGGGAGGAACTGTTGCCGAGACAACAAAGATGACATAAAAGCTCCTCTGTGACATCTGGAGCAATAGGCCCAATTTTCCCATATGTGAACTCGCCACTGCAAGGTGAGTGAGCCAACCAACACTTTATTGGCCAGTCCCCTAGCTGGGTTAGGGACTCAGGTGGTACAGGCATTTTGGCAACATCAGTTGCAAAAATACAGAACCTAATGGCTGACCCCTTACCTAAGACCCTTAGTGATCCCTCAGTACAATACTTACCCCATGGGGATTTATTGATGGCATCAGACAACCTGAGGTGATTAAGAAAAACAGGGGTATCATCAGCCGACCTTGCTATGTATATGAGGCTCCTGGGAGTGCTGGTGACATCGCTGTCTGGGGAGGATGGCCATATCCACTTTTCTGCTCCACCCTCGTCACTAGTGGCGGAGGCCGTCCTCATCCTCTTACCAGGGGCAGCGACCTCCTCGGTGGCAGGGGCAAGGTCCATTTCGATGTCCTGAGTGGCACAGCCGGTCAAGGAAGATTCCATGCCTGGTCGAACATCTGGTCGTTACACTCACTTAATTTTACACTGTGGTTGTTCTGCAACAGCCGAAATCAAGCTGAATGAGATGGTGAGTCTGAGATGGGTTGAGCACCCGAGAAAAAGACGGTAAACAACATGGCCGGGAGGAGCACGTCCGACGACGACTGGTTCTAAGCAGTCTCTTCCTTGAACATGCTTGGGGTTTCATTCTCTCGGGATTTATCTTGGAAAGAACATATTACATCTCTTGTGAAATCTGCCTCCAAGAGATTAAGTGTGCTAAGCCGACTCCGAACTTTCTTTACCCCTGCACAGTTGTTGACCTTGTACACGGGTCTTATTCGCCCCTGTATGAAGTACAAGTCTCATGTGTGGGGAGGCACCCCACATGCAGCTCTTCTCAATAGGGTGGAGTCAAAGGCATTTCGTCTCATTAACTCCCCTCCTCTTACTGATTCCCTTCAACCTCTGTCTCTTCGTTGCAGTGTTGCATCTTTATCTCTCTTCTGTCGCTACTTCAACAGTCACTGTTCCTCTGAACTGTCTTCTTGCATCCCTCCACTTCTACGACGGACACGTAGTACCGTCTAACAACAAACTCTCATCCCTTTTCTGTCCAACTCTGTAATGCAAGAGTTAACTGTTGCTCCCAGTCCTTCATTTATGCAACTGGTCAACTCTGGAACTGTCTTCCTCCGTCTGTATTCCCTACTTCCTATGATCTCCAGTCTTTCAAACGCAGTGTGTCCAGGCATCTCGAAATGAGTGGATCTTGAATTTGGCTCTCTTTCATATTGTTTTTGTTTTTTCTTGGAAGGAACAGTGTGTGGCCCCATGGCCTTTGGTTCCTTCTTCCTTGCATAAAAAAAAAAAAAAAATACAGCTCTTCTCAATAGGGTGGAGTCAAATGCTTTTTGTTTCATTAACTCTCCTCTTACTGGCTCCCATCAACCTCTGTCTCTTCACTGCACTGTTGCATCTTTATCTCTTTTCTGTCACTGCTCTTCTGAACTGTTTGCATGCATCCCTCCACCTCTACGATGGGCGCGTAGCACGAATCTAACAACAAACTCTCATCCCTTTTCTGTCCAACTCTTTAATGCAAGGGTTAACCGTTACTCCCAGTCCTTCATTTATGCAACAGGTCAATTCTGGAACTGTCTCCCTCTGTCTGTTATTTCCTACTTCCTATGATCTCCAGCCTTTCAAACGCAGTATGTCCAGGCATCTTGAAATTATTAGATCTTGAATTTGGCTCTCTCTTGTATTTTTTATTTTTTTATTTTTTTTTATTTTTTATTTTTTTTTAAGGAACGGTTTGTGGGCTTCTGGCCTTTGGTTCCTTCTTCCTAGCATATAAAAGAAAAAAAAAACGCAACAGTGTCCCACAGTTGATCTGGTACGGGATATGTGCCTAATTTTGCAGGGGTGACGGTATAACCTTTTTGTCTCGCACAAGACACTCATTTATCAATCTGCTCATGTATGTCTTTTCATAATGATGGCCAGTAGTATAACATCCTGGCCTGTCTGACCATCTTATCTTTTCCAGGATGTCCTGCATGTGGTCTGTCGTGTATTGTCCTTAAAATGTGAGGTAAGAGTATCATTTCATTAGGTACCACTTGTTGTCTTTATTTCTTTTGTCATTTGGTTGTCCTGGGTTTACCCTATATAAGGTATTGTTGAATACTGTGAATTGTTTGAGTGGTATATGTAGCATGGGTAATTGTATGTCCTCGCCACTCCAATTTGTATATAACTTTTGACCACATGGGATCAAGTCACTGTGCTTGCGAGATCTCGTCATGGTTATGGAATGGTTCCCTTAGACTTAACGTAGCAACATGAGTTGTCGTTGGGTTCCTTGATTTGGCATCAGTTGCTGAATTTATTTTGCCCTGTATATAGTGAATATGTACATTGTAATTTTCAACTGTACATTTCCATTTTGCTCTTCTCCCAGGATGGAGTTTTGCCTGAATCATACCCACAAGTGGTTTATGGTCTGTATAAAGATGGGTTTCACAGTAATCTCTCCATTATTCGACACAATAGAGCCAAAGGCATGTTCGGATAGTGGTCTTGTCCGAATATTGGGCCCTGAAGCTCCAGCACTGGTCATTCATGACCCTAACCTAACCTAACCTAAATCAGAAAACTACCTTCCTACCTCCCTACCGGACATGTATAGCACTTATTTAGGTCCCTTTTCACATAAATAATGCACACAAAGTATGAATTAATTGAATTTTAACCAAAAAATGATGATTTAGAGGTGAGTGAGGCATAGGTGGTCAGAACTTGCCAACATAGTATAAGTAAGTATTGGACATGGAAATCATCTTTTCTCACATTTTATGCACTAAATTATTGGATACAAAGCATCAGATACAGTAAATGATGTAAATTGTTACCAGAAAAATGGTTAGGTTAGGTTAGGTTATGACCGGACATGAAATTCACTGGCATTCACCTTTTTCATAGCTGGTGCACTTAAAAACCATGCATGAAAAAATTAAATTGAAAGCAAGAAATTATTATTAACATTTAGGGAAATTTTTTAACACATTTACAGCATGCTGAAAACAGGTTAGACGTGAAAATCTTTATGGTAATCATCTTGCACAATAATCAAAGGCATTCAACTTTTTCATAGCTGGTGCACTTAAAACCATGCATGAAAAAATTAAATTAAAAGCAGGAAATTATGATTAATACAATGTTAGGTTAGGTTAGGTTATGACCGGACATGAAATTCACTGGCATTCACCTTTTTCATAGCTGGTGCACTTAAAACCATGCATGAAAAAATTAAATTAAAAGCAGGAAATTATGATTAACACAATGTTAGGTTAGGTTAGGTTATGACCGGACATGAAATTCACTGGCATTCACCTTTTTCATAGCTGGTGCACTTAAAACCATGCATGAAAGAATTAAATTAAAAGCAGGAAATTATTATTAACATTTAGGGAAATTTTTTAACACATTTACAGCATGCTGAAAACAAAATCATTATGGAAATCATCTTGCACACAGTTTATGCATGAGATTAATGATATGGAAAGAACAAAACAAGGAATTTTGATGAAGTTAGGGTACCTACGAAAAAGAAGCCGCCGTCCTGATGTATAACTCGCTCTATCATCTCAGACTGTGACACAAAGAAATTGCACCACACACACCTTTGCAGTTGACAATCACCAGCACTTCTCACCAACACTTTCCACGTTTTTTTTGCATAATTGGGATCACATCACTTCACTGCACTGTACATAACAGTAAATTCCCGTGTGGTCTAGTGACGAGTCCTGGAGCCTTGCGAACTTCTCAGCAGCAGGTTTCAGCTCCGTTCCACGTACCAATACACCAGCAGCACGTTGTTGTCGATACCAAATTAGCGTGGATTGGTCGATGTCTGCATACTTAGGACTAAACATCACCTTCCTCTCCACGTTTTGTTTGGTCTTCGAAGCGAAATCAGCCGTGTACTGCTGTAGTTTGTCTCGGGACTTCTTGATATCAAACAAGGTGGAACGAGGGAGATTGAATTCACAACGAATCCGTGATGTCGGCCACCCGGCGTCCACCTTCTCCAATACCCTTCCCTCTTCTTCTCCAGAGTCAGAACCACTTTCTTATACTTCTCAGGAGGCAGGGCCATCATCACACATGATGAAGAAGATAAAGAGCAGCATCAGACCCTGCAGGAGGTAGGGTATCACCACAAAAGCAATCACTTCGGCTGCCATTGTTGGAGCGTGTTTACCAGCCAGGAGCAGAGCGGGAAATGGGACGGACAGACCGGCGCCACGCGCGTAAACACAGCCGATTGGCGCGCGCGGGAAATTCAAACTGACGCAGTCCAAAAAAATCTGATTTTTTTCCGGATTTTTTCGAATTTTTGGGCATTTTGGGGGGTGGACAGCCCACGATGTCCGAATAGTGAGGGATCCGAATAATGGGCGTCTGAATAATAGAGGGATTTCTGAGCCTCTAGGTCTGTAGTGCATTAGCAAAGCTTTTGCTGCCATCCCTCGCCACAACCTCACAGACAAACTATTCAACACAATCATGCACAATAACCAGTGGCGTTGCGTGGGTTGGCAGCACGCGGGGCAAGGAAAGTAATGTGCCCCCTAACCCGTGGACCATTATATATATTACATAGTTGAAATAGAGGAACAAAGAATAAGAAATGACAACCATGTCAGCAAAACAATTATCGCAGCAAAAAAATGAAAACTAACCTGTCAACATGACAGAACAACAAAATTCATCAAACAATCAAACTCCTGTCAGCACACGCACACATTGGCAGCAGCATCATGTTTTAACTCTGTGTTGGACACTAAATTGGCGGGAACATTATTTGGCGTCGGTATTTCGAGATTTTGACAGATCTTAACCCGTCCAGTCCCGACCGATTTTTTACCCAACACACCCCCAGAACCCGACCGATTTTCAACTCTCTCTCTCTCTCTCTCTCTCTCTCTCTCTCTTTTTTTTTTTTTTTTTTGCTCAAACCTCCACTTTTGGTGAGAAACATCGAAAATTCATAGAGAAATCACCCTCTTGAGGTGTACAGGTGTCAGTCAGATTTATGTTTTCCTTCATTCTCATGGCACCTGGCTACAAAGAAAACAAACAGTGGAAGGGTTAACTAATTCAAGCCACTTTAAATTGCGCATTTATTTGGTATGAATTTATGAGTAGTACAAGACTATATTGGTTTTCACACAATTATATAGGCAATAGGAGCATTGTTCAGTCACCAAACACATCCACATATGGCACCTTCCTTTACAACATTACCACCTCATTACTTCTGTTTGTTTCTTGCTCTAGCTTCTTTATTTCTTTGTCCTCCACCTCAGGAATCACTTTCACCATGAATTTCGTCATTGGAGAGACCATGGGGCAAAACACCTTTACCGGCCAGGTTAATGCTAACAGATGAATTGCCCAGTGTGGGGGGGAAGGGGGGTGGAGGTGGGGCCAGGCAGTATCTCCGCTTGACAGCAGGTAGAGGAAGGTCTCCCACATATGCCTACCAATAATCCCCCGCGAATGTTGAAAAATGTGCACACAATGGGCCTTGCAATTGAGTGACGTATGATGCACGTCATTGGGTCTGTCCACGGAAAAAAGTAGCGATGTGCATCATACGTCGGTCGGACTCGGCATGTTAATGTTTCTAAGTGTTGTTCTGTTTCAGTTGTGAAGGTCTTTCAGTTGGATGTACAGTGCTTCCTCCAATTTTGCGAGAATATGGTCGACAAAAAACCTCGCAAAATCAAAATTCGCAAAATTCAAACAATTAAATATATGAAATAAAGGCAAATTGGTCGACATCACCCCAAGGTAAGCACTTTTTCCCACTCATTCTCTCTACTCTACCTCTTAATTTTACGATGATAAATGAAACAATCACGAACTGATGCACTGTACAGTGATATTAATGAGAAAACGTCATAGGTAAGAAACAAAAAAAAAAAAAAAATGCCTTTACACTGATGTGAAGGTTGGCTTGGTGTGCGGGACTGGTGGCGGGGCGAGGCTTGGCTACTGTGGCCCCGCGGGGCCTAAGTCATCACTATCACTGTTGGCAGATATTTCCACATCTTGCTGTGTTTTTTCTGCCTCTCTCATGAATCCTTCGAAGTCAGAATCATCACTGGGGTCATCAGAATGAAAAAGGTTAGGGATGCTAGGATCGCTGGCTGATTGGGGAGGGGTGGCAGGACAGCTGGTCGATGGGGCAGGGTCTCTTGGGGTTCTCATTAATTTTGTGGTTAGAGACTGCTTCCTCTTGTTAACCCCATCTCTGTGGAGGTCAGCATAAAAGCGAAGCGGCCGAGAATTAACGATGGATAACCTGGCCAATATTCTCGCCGTCATTGACCAGCTGAAAAAAAACATCGTGAACAACGAATGTGACAATTTAGGGCTCAGCAAGCATGCCACGGTGTTGACAGGGCCCTTCGTTTTTATGCTGACCCACACAGAAATGGGGTTAACAAGAGGAAGCAGTCTCATCACAAAATTCAAGAAAACCCCAAGAGACCCTGCCCCATCGACCAGCCATCCTGCCACCCCTCCCCAATCAGCCAAGCGATCCTAGCATCCCTAACCTTTTTCATTCTGATGACCCCAGTGACGATTCTGACTTTGAGGGATTCATGAGAGAGGCAGAAAAAACACAGCAAGATGTGGAAATATCTGCCGACAACGATAGTGATGACGTAGGCCCCGCGGGGCCACAGTAGCCAAGCCTCGCCCCGCCACCAGTCCCGTACACCAAGCCAGTCTTCACATCAGTGTAAATGCATTTTTTTTTTAATGTTTCTTACCTATGATGTTTTCTTATTAATATTACTGTACAGTACATCAGTTCATGTTTGTTTCATTTATCATCGTAAAATTAAGAGGCAGAGTCTAGAGAAAGAGTGGGAAAAAGTGCTTACCTTGAAGTGAAGCTGACCAATTTGCAGTCAGCACTGCCTCACTCGCCCCTGAACCTGTGTTTAAACTCCTTTCTTTTGAGGAACTGGCGTAGCCACCCATTCGATGCCTTGAAAGGTTTTGTTGGAGGATTAACGGCTTTTTTAAGGCACGTGTGATAGAATATCTTTGCCTGCTCCCTTATATGGCGCCCATCTAATGCAATCCCTTCCTTTTCCTTTCTTTGAATGTAGTGAGCAAGATATCTTTCCATTTTTATTAGCACTTCTTTGTTGTCCACCAGCATTCTACCATCAAATTGAGCACCTCCATAGTTATTCGATGCTTGCTTGATTTGTTCACTGTTCTTTAAAATCATTCTCACTGTCGATTCACCAACACCAAACTCCTGACCTATAGCAGAATTACCTTCACCTGCTTTTTTCCTTTCAATCATTTTCAGTTTGGTCTTCAAAATTATTTTCTTGTTCTTCTTACCCTTTGGCGCCATGATAACACTTGTGCAAGGTTAGACTGCTGGGGTATTGTGAGGAGCACCACGAAATTGTGAGGGTCAGTGACCTTGGTTGGAAACAGGTGCAAACAAACGTGTCGGGGCGGCAGACCACTGAACTAGGAGGCTCAGTACGCCCAATGAACCATGACGTCATTACTCGGGGTGGCAAAGTAGTGCGGGAAGACGACTCTCCCACCACTCGACCTCGCAAAGTGTGTGATCAGTCGCAAAGTTCATAAATGTTAAAAAATACATGACTTTTGGAACTACCTCGCAAAATTGGTGAATCGCAAAGTTAAAGTTCACAAAGTTGAAGGATGTACTGTATTATAATTGGTGTGTGGTGTCTGTGGCCAGCTGGGGTGATTCTGGTTTTGGTAATGATGATGACTGGGAGGTGGTCAGAGCCAAGGGTTCTGACCACTCTCCAGGATGTTGTGGAGGCGAGGTCTGGGGAGAAGAAGGTGATGTCTAGGGATGATGGAAGAGGGCAGTGTTTGGAAACTCCCAGTACTGTTGTTTGCAGATGATACTGTGTTGTTAAATGAAGACAAAGGGGAGCTGCAAGGCTTGATGGATGAGTTTGGGAGAGTGCGTAAGAAACGGAATCTAAAGGTGAATGTAAGGAAGAGTAAAGTTATGGTCTTCGAGAGAAGTGAAGTCAGTGAATGTACAGTGCAGTTGGATGAGGAGGGAATGGAAAATGTGAGTGCATTTAAGTACTTGGGTAGTGTGATGAGTAAGGATGGAAGTTTAGAGGGTGAAGTGCTTGAAAGGGTACAACAAGGAAGAAAGGTTGCTGGTTCCTTGAAAGCAGTGATAAGAAACAGGGAGGTGAGCATGGAAGTGAAAAAGTTAATGCACGACAGTATTGCAGTACCAACTCTAACGTATGGAAGTGAAGCTTGGACCTTGTTGGAGAGCAGTGGAAGTGAGTTCTTTGAGAGAAGCATGTGGAGTCACATGGAGAGACAGACTGACAAATGAGGAAGTGAAGGAGCATTGTGGTGTGGATGTGGATGTGATACAACACATTAGGAGAAATGCATTAAGGTGGTTTGGCCATGTGGAAAGGATGGAGAATGATAGACTGATGAGAAGTGTATGTGAGTGAGGTGGAGGGTGGGGAGAGGGAGGGGGAGGCCAAGGATGAGATGGAGGGATGGAGTGGAGAGCTATATAAGAGAGGAGGGTGTTAGCTGGGAGCAGGGCAAGGAATTGGCGGGGGACAGGGCAACATTGAGGCAATTTGTTTGTGGCCACCCCTTAGAGGATTAAGGCGTCTGGCAATAGATAGATAGATAGACCTTTCTCTCCTGGTCAGCACTGTGTGAGCAGACTCTCTCTAACCTATTTCTCAACTCTTTTATATCCCACTCCTGTTCCAAGGTTCTTTCTTGTAATTCGCTAATTATTGTCCATAACGGTTTTAATTCCTGGGGATTCTTCTCAGGCATTTTCTCCATGTTTGTTACTCTTGTTTGGTTCAGTTTGACACGTCTGTTGCTTTGATCATCATGGGAGAACCCCGTGAACTCACTGTCACCGGATGTAAACATTGAACAGCTAGCTCCGCCATGATGCAGTCATACAAAGTTTAAAACCGTCGCTGTGATTTACTCTTATTTGTGTGAATGTGTGTGTGTGTGTGTGTGTGTGTGTGTTTGTGAGGTTGTTGTTTTACTATATTTCAGTATATTACAGATGTTTGAGGAGATAATGTGTGTGTGTGTGTGTGTTTGTGAGGTTGTTGTTTTACTATATTTCAGTATATTACAGATGTTTGAGGAGATACCATTAGCTTTGGAAGCAGCAGCCCAGGATCCCCATACTGTGATCACTGTTACCACTGGTGCAGGAAACGTCTACTGTGCTGGCAATGACAAGAACAACTTTAGGACCATCACCATGACACAGATAAGAGACCTTCTTACTAGGTTAATAGAATCTGACAGTGTTTTGCAGTTTAAAAGTCTAGTTGATGTTCACCCTCCCCCCCTTTTTTTATTTTTACATTGCAGTTCTTTACTAGAGCAAGATCCACCAGAAGTAGCCTACCATGCCAGAACTGGAGTGAGAGTAAAATTATCCATGTCATTTAATCTCGGTTCTTAACACCTTAATTTCCACTCTTAAATCCTCCGTCTCATCCAAAGCTGAGAGCAGAATTGTCTTATCATACAAGTTTGCCAGATCCATTTCTGCCAGAATTCAGCAGCTGATCATGTGTAGTATGGATATAGCTCCTATAATCAGTTTCTAAGGGATTTCCAGAAAAATGGTGAACCGGAACTGAACCAGACTGGATTTTCATTACCAAGTCCCAGCAGTACAGTATTTACAGTGGACACACAAGCCTCGAGGAAAGCTTTGGGTTGTATACATGCTTATCCCTTTGAACATCTGCACATGAGTAGCAGAAGAGTAGCCAGACATTTGCACGTCTGGTAACCTTGTCTAAGAGGGGTGGGGATGGGAGGAGCAGGGGTAGGAGCTCCCTTCCTCCTCCCAATGACCCTATCTGTTTCGAGATACATGAATGTCCGATTACTGCTTCTCTAGTCCTTCGCTCATATCTAGGGTTTCAAATTGGTGTCCAAGTGTATAAGTTGGAATTTTCCTCGTGTATCTATCTTCTTAGAAACTCCCATTAACATACACAGCCTGGGGAAACCTTTTCCAAATTGAAAAGAATTGTCTGGCAGTTGCCAGATTGGCACAGAAATCATGTCCATGGAGTGAATGGGCTATGGAAATCGTTTATAACCCTTATAGCTTGAGGAGGTCTTCCCTAAGCTGAATAAAATTGTCTGGCACTAACCAGAATGAAATAAAAATATGTTCATGAGTTATTTGGATGTTTTACAAAATAATACCTAGCCTAAACTAATGCATCTAACCCAACCTAGGATGGGAACTTACATATGCATCTAACATACTTATATTTACATACTGTATCATGAACTAAACCTTACTGTGGAGGGTACAGTTTTGCAACGGCAATTAAGAAGTGATGGAGTCATGAGTTGCCAATGGGTTACTTTATCTTCAACATGAACTTAGCCAAATGTCTGACAAAATGCTGTTTCCATCACCCAGCCCATGATCTATCTATCTATCTATTGCCAGACGCCTCAATCCCGAACGGGGTGGCCACAAACAAATCGCCTCCATGTCACTCTGTCCCCTGCCATTTCACTACTGCAAAAACTGCATGATAGCCCATGATACTAAGGTGAATTCATTTGAATCTTGCAGTTAAAGCCTACCTGAGTTCCCATTCTTGCAGCTTATTGGCTTTCATAAGGAGAACTTGGGTAATAGAAATGTGTTGTGTTTCCATATCTGTCTTTGTACTCTGTAGCTGTAATTATATTAACAGATAATCACATATGATGAACCAATCTGGGAGAGTGATAAGCAGCATGTGAATAGCAGTAATATAACAGATATTGGAAGAAGTCAGACAAATTTAAACTCAGCATTGACGATCCCGCTCCACCACAGATTCTCGGGTTTACAACATCATCAAGCCGATGGAAATGCTCGAGTTTCCTCACTTTTTACCAATTATGGTATTGTATTTCCCATGTGTTTCATGCATAATACACTGTCCTGTTGGCAAAAGACAGTAACCTAACATCCTGTCGTTGCAGTCCCAAAATTACAGTGCTGTTGATGCCAGCACTAGATGGGTACATAGTACGCTATGTACTATATTACCATATTGTATCAGTATTGTATTGTATTTTATGTTTAATTTTCATCTTTTACTCATGGGAAAAGTTTTAGGATAGAGGGTTAGGTCGGATAGTAACACATTACAGGCATACCCTGGAATTCAGCTCATCGATAATTGACAACTCGCTACACCGAACAAAAGAAGTTAAGAAATATTTCCATAGTCCAAATGGCCATCACTTCACTAGTCCAAACACTCCGCCGCTCCCTAGGTTTGAAACGAGCGCTTCCAAATGTGGATGTGGGGGGTGTACAGCTCTCCCCGTCCTCCTTCCATCCCCCCCCCCATCCCCAACCCTCCCGTCTGTCCTTCATCCCCTGCCGCACTCAGCACTACCAGGCATGTCTCACTTCCCATACCCCAATCCTCCTCCACCTTTGTTTTCTCCAACCCTGTCCACCCACCGTCCCCCATCCCCACTTTTCTCCTGAGTGTGTGTGTGTGTGTGTGTTCTTACCTGATTGTTCTTACCTAATTGTATCTTTACAGGAATGAGTCAAGCTCGTACTGTCCTGTGTCTTAAACCATTTTTATCGTACATCTTAAATTTATGAATTGTTTTGACACACACTATTTCCTTTGGTAGTGCATTCCACTGATCAGTTGCCCTATTTGGGAAACTAAATTTCCTTACATCTTTATTACCTCTCTTTTTATGCAGTTTTTGCAGTTTCCTCTTGCTGATACTTTCCCATAGGTTATATATTCATTTATGTCTATTTTCTCTTTCCCTGATATGCATTTATACAGCATAATCATGTCTCCTCATTTTCTTCTCTCTTGTAGTGTTGGCAGATTCAATTTTTCCAATCTTTCTTCATAGCTTAGATCCCTTAAGCTTGGTACCCATCTTGTAGCAGCCCCTTGAACTTTTTCAATCTTATCTATGTGTTTCTTGAGGTGAGGATTCCAGACTACTGATGCATATTCCAGGGTTGGTCTGATGAAAGATGTTAATATCTTCCTCAGCATGTCTTCGTTAATGTATGTGAATGCTATTCTCATATTTGCAAGCAGTGTATACATGTTCCGTACCTTTTCATTTATGTGGTCTGCCGGAGTTAGTCTGTTATTGATAATCACACCTAAGTCCTTCTCTCTTTCTGATGTGTGTAGGGTTTTACTTCCTAATTTATAATCCCAGTCTGGTCTTTTCTCACTTTTACCAAATTGGGATTTTCGGATTGTCAGTGTTCGGATTAATGGACTTCTACTGTATTTATACATATTTATATTTATATACATAATTTATATACATACATACATATATATATATATATATATATATATATATATATATATACATACAGTAAGTCCCCATATTTCGACGAATTTTACTTCGACGCTTCATTTTTCGTGAAAGAAAAAAGTTTTTGACGTCGCAAACTTCTTCATTTTCCCCCTAACCTTGACGCTCCCAGCCAGCAGCCGACACTCAGCAGACGACGCATAGCATATGCTCCCCTGTTTGTAAACAAAGAAGATGGCAGCTACTTCAGCTCCATAATACAAGTGCATATACTCTCTGCCTACCTGTCGCCCGGGTCGTTTGTGCTTATCCAGTCCTGCCAGAAATAGAGGTGTTATTGAGAGCATAGGGGAGGAGTGACCGTGGAGGGTGTTGTGCAAAGTGAATAACACTGGTGCAATGGAAAGCGATGCCCCAGATACGGGTGGTACGGGCTCTTTACAAAATATGGATGCTACCATCTTAGTCAGCAAGAGGCCCCGTGATGTCTCCCCGCTGGGTGCCGGCTACCCTGAAGCGACCATCACCCAGCAGGTCAAACAATCCAAGGTAGCTGGGAAAAGAAAGACATCTTCAACAGACAAAGGTATGACCAGTGATATCAGGAGCCCTGTAGAGGTCGCTACAATGCCACGGACAGCAGGTAAGACCACTATGGAAGTGGGTGACCAACAATCCCCTGATCTATATGCCACGTTTCATCTAC
>JAGKTI010010723.1:1259-19728 GCA_018397915.1 Birgus latro
GTGTGTGTGTGTGTGTGTGTGTGTGTGTGTGTTCTAAAATGCAGTTAATATACATAGGAATAGACTATATATACTTTGATACGAATAACTAATGCTCAGAGAAGTGAACACAAGTCTTTGCAGAAAATTAACTAACAAAAGCGAATTAAGTGGAACGTGATCTGCTGGTAAATAATGACGTAGACATAAAACCTAGGCATTACAGCGGTTTACTGTTGTTATGATGGTGGTGTGTTTATACCGGCCGTTCTGTGGTGGCGAACGGCTCTGTGGGGACGGGTTGCCTTAAGGGGGAAGCAGGAGTTTATGGCGTGGGGTCACTATTTTTCCATTTTCCGTACTGTTGGAGCTGGTGAGCATGACGATCCGCGATGGACAGAGGGTTCAGCTGGGTGAGATGAAGTTCTGGTCGAGGATGATTTTCCCTGCTCTTTTCTGAACCTTTTCAAGTCTGTTTCCTTGGATAATGTCGAGGGATGAGGATCAGATTGGCGAAGAATGAACGTGGCGTACAGGTGTGTAAGGTCCTGGGCTGAGACACCTAATTTCTTCAGCTTGCATAGTACGTGTGGTGTGTGGGACGCAGCAGTGATGATTGAATGTGTGTAGATGTCGCAGGGAAGTTTACAATCAGTGAGGATGCCCTGTAGTAGTGTGGTGGTGTGCGCTGCTTCGAGGGTGTGGCCTCCAAGTGTAAGTGTTCCGGGTGTGTAGGCTGGGTGAAAATACATACTTTTCTTGGTAATGGTAATGTCGTTGTCACCTGTGTGTGTGTGTGTGTGTGTGTGTGTGTGTGTGTGTGTGTGTGTGTGTCAGAATACGTCTTTTATACTTCATACTTGCAATTATTTTAACAAACTTTGGTAGACTTTTATCCGTGAAGGCTATAGAAACCGCCGACAGTATGAGTATTAGTATGAGTATTAGTATTAGTATGAGTATTAGTATGAGTATTAGTATGAGTATTAGTATGAGTAGTAGCGGTAGTAGGAACAGGAGGATCAACCGCAGGCTCCTCTGAACATGACCCACTGGCCCACATCAAATACCCTTTTCCTTCAGTCCACCACCCTTCTCTCAGGGGGCAGGGAATTGCTGAAGGACGCCTGTATAACGACGCAGTGGAGCCGCCCGGTGCATCGGTGCCACCACGGGAAGGCGTCCATTGCGAGCGTCCTCCTGGAAGCACCAAAACAGGGATGAAAGCTACGCCGTCCGATGAGAGGGGATTTCCTTACACATTTATCGATCTATCTATCTTTTAGTGTATCTACCTATGTCTATCTGTCTGTCTGTCTGTCATTCAGTGTTCTATCTCCCGTTAGGAGAGTAGGGACCCAGGGCTAGGCTACTTGGTCCAGACATTTAAAGAGAGAGTGACCAGTCGCTCGACCCTTAGCTGATATATATATGATCACTGACACCCTACCACCCCTCGGATGGGATTCCTTATGGGTCACATGCGACTGGAGTGCCGTAACCCACGCGACCACCAGGCGTCCAGCTGGCTATGTGGCTTGGATATAAAATGGTAAATGGACTCCGGAGGTACAGGAAACTATCAATCACCGCAGTCAGCTGAAGGTAGCGCTACATGAAGTGAGTGAACGGTGCGTGGCCGAACCTAACACACACCCGTACGCGTTATAACTACTAATATCACTGAGCAAGGTCAATGATGTAAACAGGAAGAGTAAAGCATGAGGTTAGTGCAAATTAATCCTATATTGGATATAGGATTAACTAGCACTTCTTGTTTATCCTTACCTCCCCGCGTATTGTATCTCCCTGCCCACCCCCTTCCCCACCTCCCTGATGATCTACCTACCTACCTACCTGCCTGCTTGCCTTCCTAGTTACCTGTCTATCCTCCTCCCTGCTTACCTCCTTGTCTACGTCACTGCCTACTCACCTCCTCCCTGCTTACCTTGATCCATGGCTCCCTACCTCCTACCTCTCAAACTACTTATCTTCCTCGTTCCTCCCTACCAACCTCCTTACCTATCCCCCCGTCTTCTTACCTACCTACCTACCTACCTACATCCTTTCTTGCCTACCAACCTCCCTGCCTACCTATTTCTTTGTCAACCTCCACATCTCATTAGGTAGCGACATAAGCGAGTACTTGGCTTTATGCGACTGTGATGAGGACATAAAATCTGAGTTACCTGTCCATCGAGATCAGTGTCATGCCTATCCTGCTGTAAATAAAGATGTTTGCTCTTTGGACTCAGTCACTGTGGCGATCGGGCTGCTCTAAGCGTGTCAAGTCGAGAGGATTCACTTGACGCTTCAGTCGTCAAAATCGGTCCATAATTTGCGAGAACAGAGGATAAATGGAAGGACGGAAAAGCCTGTTTCTGATTCGCCCGTTCCGAGACCCACAATTTCGTCCTCGGGAACTGAAAGGAAGAAGTTGTTATTGTTGTGGGCCTAGGTTCATTGAAACTGAACCCAGTGAACTTAAGGCTGACGATGCCCTTCTCCTACAGCTCACTATCCTTCTTTCGGGGCATAAGGATGAATTTGAGGGATCTTTGTATAACCGGACAGTGGAGCCACCTGGTTTATCAGTTCCACCACACGAAGGCATCCCTCTCAGGCACGAATATACGATTCCCATAACCTCTCTAAGATGCAGGTGTGAAACGTTAATTATTGATAAAAATACCCTGAGAAGATTGCACGAAATTTTAGAACGCCATTAAACCAGTTACTCTCTCTCTCTCTCTCTCTCTCTCTCAGAACCACACGCAGCTCTTCACACACCGTTGCAGTTGTGGACAGCTCTCGAAGTGTACAGTGAGAAGTGCATGTAGCAATTCGGTGTGCTAAGGTGGCTGTGTTCTAAGTTTTAACACTCTGCATTATAATCATCAAGGGAATCTCAGCAAAGTGGAGGCATCTAAGAACACTTGCAAGAACATACTGCCGCTCCCAAATGTATTAGGTAAGTGTAAGCAGACTACGATGGGAATCAATGAAAATAAAAGTTACTTAATTACACCCACGATTCTCAAAGGGTCATCAGGTGTTACGTGTTACTTAATTACACCCGAGACTATCAAAGGGGGAGCGAGTGTTACTTTTTAATAAGCGTGTGTCTGTGTATCTGATCGAGCAAAGTAACTAAAAGAGTTTTTAAAAGGTTTTAACCAAACTTGGTGGAAATGATCAGGGTCAGCCAAGGAGTAAACCAACTGTTTTTGAGGACACTAGTTCAAAGGTCACGCTCACTGGGCTAGGTCAAACGTTGATTTAGGAAAAACAAAGAATTTTCTATAAATAAAAAATACTAAATTTGGGGCAAAGATTGACAGTAAGGCAAGAATTAAAGGATTCAATTTTGAGAGCAATCAGTCAAAGGTTAAGGACAAAGGGCAAGGTCAAAGCTCGACCCGTGTGTGTGCTTGTTGGCCTGCAGTCCTAATGAAACCAGGTTCGAATCTCGGCAGTGGCAGGGAACAGTTTAAGGATTTGTATTTCATTAAAACAGACTTTGCTGATCTACCAGATGACCAGCCGACATGACATAAAATACCCCCGCTAATACCAATACACCATTTCTGTACGAGACAGCCCTAGCATGTATTCAATATGGACGGTGGGTGTTAGTGCCGAAGTGGTGACATGTAGAGGTGTATGGTATGTAGGAGGACTACTAGGCCTTGTGAGCAGGTTGAGAAGCCTTTGCCCAGAGTCGGACATAAATTTAAAAAAAAAATGAACTTGTTATTTTTGTTGTTGTAGATTTAGTAGTAGTAGTAGTAGTAGTAGCAATAGTAGTAGTAGAAGAACAATGACCATCAACAGTAGCAGCTAAATCCCTTTGATAATTTTAAAGCATTTGGATATTTTACCCTGAAGCTTAGGTAGTAATAGTGGTAACAGCCTCAGGTTAATGTGGGCATGACCCCAGTAGACTGCAGGCTGAAATTACATGTCTCCCACTGCCCACCGTTCTCCCTTCAGGGCATAAGGGGGGACTGAGTGATGTGTGTATTACCAGACAGGTCCTCCACTCGGCCATAACGGTGCCACCACGTGAAGGTGTCCCTCTCAAGGATGCGTATTTTTTTTTTTCGAGAATATTTAGTCATCCAGGCACCATCGGAGCGAGATCAGCGACAAATGAATCGGCAACATCGCGCCTTAGCTCGGGAAAGATGAAACAGTTCGGCTAATCAAACCATAAAATCATCAGAAAAGTCGTGTTTTGACATTAAACCA
The DNA here is from genome assembly GCA_018397915.1 of Birgus latro. NCBI lineage: Eukaryota > Metazoa > Arthropoda > Malacostraca > Decapoda > Coenobitidae > Birgus > Birgus latro. The sequence goes on from JAGKTI010010723.1 coordinate 5,490, forward strand.
ACCTCTGCCTACCCAGCTTAGGCCAAACCTAACGTTATCTTAGCATAATACCTAATTCTGTTTGGGGGATGATGAGGGTGCTACATTGTCAAGTCTTTTCTTTAGGCATTCGATCCGACGTTGTTAACTTAACTTACTGGAAGATCAAAATATATACCAGGATTTTTCTTTTTGCCTCCAGGACGACTGAGGTTTTGTCCAGGGACACTTTGAATTAGTCTTGTGCTTGAGTACTTGAAATGTGCTTGGTACTTGAATGCCAACTTGCTATACTTGTACTTGAAACATCATAACAGTTGATACCTATCTTTGATGAACTGCACCATAAAACATTCAAGTACTTTAAAACACTTCACGTCATTTCCACTAATTATCTGGTAAATTTAACAAACTGCAACTTACTAAAAAATGTGGCACTTGACCCAGTCTGTGCGATTCAGTATGATGTCAACAGTCAAGGTGGTAGGATGCTGCTCCTTTGCTCCTGGTGATTCTATACTCCATCCGTCAATGGAAGCTGTTGTTGTTGCTCCAGGTTCATGAGAAGAGTGAGTCTGGTGGACTGCTGGGTAAAATTTTCCTTCTGCATTTCACTGACCTTCTTGTGGGTGATAGGGAAGTGGATGAGGGACGTTTGTACAGCCAGACAGGTGTGCGAAACTTGTAAGGTATGTGATATGTGAGGTACATTCTTGGACAAGCTCGGACCATGGGACGCCCTATAGATACGGTAAGCCCTCCAAGAGCCAACGTAATAGAGCCAAAGCACTGTCCGGAACTTGGGTTTGTCCGGGACTTGGGAAAAATGCCCCTGGACAGGTACTTATAGACCCCAACCCAACCAAACTTCGAAAGCCACCTAAATAACTCCCTATTGGATATACACAGCACCTATTTAGGACCCTATTTACACAAATAAATGACTGAAACCATGATATAATTGAAAAAGAACCAGAGAATGAGAAATTGGAAGTGAGTTTGGAAAATATTTAGCAGTGTTTAGGTTACCGTACTTATGACGTCCGTGGCCGTCATGAAGATTAATCCGCCTCCTCTATGGCTCAGACAGTGGTGAAGTGCACTTGAAGCACGTGCAGTAATCCTGTGTTGTGCTGCAGTTAATCCTTTGCACTGTGAATTATTGTTTAACATTGTACATTCTGTTCTTACTTGCGCCATGCCAGTTGTAACATGCAAGTGTTGCACACTGCAGTTAATCCTTTGCACACTAAAATCTAATTTCTTAACACTGCACAACACTGTAAATTCCGATGTGGTCTAATGGCGAAGTATTGCAGTTTATGCACTGTTTATTCACAAAAATGAGCACGTGGGGAGCCATGGCAACGAGCATGCAGTCAGGACATTAGGTAGGTGGGAACTGGGGAGAATGCAGGTGCACTCTATCGGAGTTAGAGGAACTACATACCAAAACAGCTGTTTGTCACCGTATGGCAAATTTAAAGTAGGGATGAACACATATTGCCTTTTTTTTTTCATTTTTACATTTCTGGCCATTTTTGGTGTACAATGGCCCGAGCCCAAAATGTCCGGGACTTGAGGTGTCCGGAACTTGGAAGTCCGGGCCTTATTGGGATTACTGTATATGAGGCTCCACCATTTTTTTTTTTTTTTTTTTTAAGAACAGATCAGAGGAGGGAAAAACAAATGAATAAACAAAATCCATACCCCAGATTACTGGTGTCCTCCATTCATAAAAGAAAATCTGTAACAGTTGGACTTGAACAGCTGTCGGTTGAAGTTTGGGGGGAAACAACTCTGGGGAAGTGAGTTTCAAAAAGATGCAGTTTGGGGAATAAAAAATTTCTGATAAGTGGAAGTTCTGCAATATGGCAGTGTGACATTCCAGTCATGATCACTACCAGATGCCTGTGTAGCACAGGGGAAAGCATGGAAAGGTGGCACAATAGATGCAACTTCGTCTGACCATTTGCAACAAAAGTAGCTGTAAAATAATGCAAGGGAGGGAACATTCCATCTTACTTATTTATTTGTTATAGCAGGGTTATTAATAATTCTAACAGCTTTGTTCTGAATTTTGTCTAGTTGTTTTAATCCAACCTCTCCACATCCATTCCACAAGGGTGAGCAATATTCCAGCTGAGAGCACACATGACTCCTATAAAATATAGCTAACTGCTCGTCAGTGAAGAAGGTACGAACTCTGTACAATAATCCAAGTTTCTTTGACTCGGTTTTACAAAGTATTCTAACATGATAGGTCCAGCTGAGGGCATTGTTAAGTGAAGCACTGAGAATTTCAATAGTTTTGGAGATAGGAATATTAGTAGCACTGAAGGCAATTTAAGAATCTGGCAATATCTGCCTATTAGTAAATTGTATATATCTGGTTTTACTAGCATTAAATGAGACGAGGTTACTTTGTCCCCTTTCAGTGATCCTAGATAAATCTTGCTTTATGGAGTTGGCTGTACTGAGTTGTGAGTCAGAGATATAAATTTTTGTGAATGGGTGTTTAAGTGTGAATGAACTGTAAAGTGTTGAGTCATCTGCATATGAATGGATGGGATTGTGGGTGATAGATAAGAGATCATTAATATGAATTAGAAATAAGGCTGGAGCCAGAACTGATCCTTGTGGCATGCCGGCATTAACTGAGTGGAAATTGGAATATACAGTACATCAGGGTTCTTCAAAGTACGGGTCGCGACCCAGTACTGGGTCGCAAATTCATATTCAGTGGGTCGCCACATGATAATAATAATAATAATAATAATAATAATAATAATAATAATAATAAAAATAATAATAATCCAATTTTTTCATAAAAGAGAGAGAGAGAGAGAGATTGTGGTGAGGGAAGGGACACGCGCGTTTCATTCCTGTCCGAGACAGGACTAATACGCGTTCAGAATCTTCACTCGTCAGAGTCTCGAAATTTTCATCAGTTACGTTTGTACCGCGGGAGCGTGAAGATAGACACAGAGAACTCCTCAGTGACACATACAGTTATACCGAACGCTTAATTAAACAAAATGGATCGTTTTGTTATAAAACGCGTCTCTGTTCAGTCGTCAAGTACGTGTGCACCTGATAAAAACACACAGGCCAACGAGCCTGGCTCGATCATAAGAGAGGCCGCATCTACATCAGCTTTTGAGCCGCCTCCCAAGAAGAAAGTCAAGTCATGGACAAGGCAGTACAGTGACGAGTTTCTGAAGTATGGCTTCGTCAAGTGTGAACAGGAAAAGGGAGAACCAAGGCCTCAGTGTGTGATTTGCAGTGAAGTTCTCGCAAATGAGAGTTTGAATCCATCAAAATTAAAGAGACATCTCGAAACCAAGCATCCTAGTCTGGCTACAAAACCAGTTGACTATTTCCAGAGAAGAAAGGAACAAATGAAGATGTCAATGAAAGTTCTAAATACAGCAACCACTCTTAATGACAAAGCACAATTAGCATCATATTTAGTTTCATATCGCATTGCAAAAGAGAAAGTACCATACACATGTGGTGAGAAACTTATTCTCCCATCTTGCGTGGATATAGTGAGCACGATGCTCGATGGAAAGTCGGCAGACAAGATCAAATGTGTCCCAATCAGTGATACAACAGTGTCACGGCGGATAAGTGATATCGCAGAAAATTTGGAACTTCAGCTGGTGTCACACCTACAGACTGCTGGAGAATTTGCTATTCAGCTGGACGAAAGTACTGATATATCTAACTGTGCAGTGCTCCTGGTGTACGTCAGATACGTACATGAAGATGACTTTTTGGAAGATATGCTTTGCTGCTTAACCTTACCTACTCATTCATCAGGATCTGAGATATACAGAGTGCTGAATGACTGCATAGTTGGAAAATACAAGCTGAACTGGGCCAATTGCAAAGGAATTACAACCGATGGAGCAGCAAATATGACTGGGAAAAAGAGCGGTGTTGTGACAAAAATATCAGAAGCAGCCGGTAATGATGTAACTTGGAGACATTGTTTCATCCACCGTGAAGCGCTGGCTGCCAAAGGTATCCCAGACAATCTCAGAGGTGTTTTGAATGACGTTGTGAAAGTTATCAACACAATCAAAGGAAGTGCACTTAACAGTCGGTTGTTTGAACTCTTGTGCCTGGAGATGGGAGCTGATCATTCACACCTTTTGTACCATACGGAAGTTCGATGGCTCTCCCGCGGGAGAATTCTAACAAGGGTTTATGAGCTAAGAATGGAAATTCATATTTTTCTTCTCGAGAAAAAATCCAGTATGGCAAGCTTGTTTTGCAATGATGAGTGGATTCTAAAACTTTCATATTTATCAGACATTTTCTCAAAGCTAAATGAGCTTAATCTAAAACTGCAAGGGAAAGAAACTGATGTATTCCGACACTGTGAGGAAGTAGAAGCATTTAAGAAGTCAATAATGCTGTGGCAAGCAAGGCTTGCAGTTGATCAACCTCTTTACTATATGTTCCCAACACTTTTGCAGCATATTGAAGAACATAATAACACCAGTGAAGAAACCATGAAGAAATTGAAATGTGATATACAGCTGCACCTCCATTCTTTGTCAAGCAGTTTTGAACAGTATTTTCCTGAAGAAAACCTTAAGAATATAAGAGACAACCATTGGGTGAAGGACCCTTTTGCATTTGAAAAACCAGAAGCTGTTATAGGGCTAAACCTTACACCTGATGAAGAAAATGAACTTCTTCATCTGACAAGTGATACATCATTAAGAATCAGGATGCGGTCATCACCTCTGTCATCATTCTGGATAAGTGTTTCCGAGGAATTTCCACATCTAAGTAAGAAAAGTATTTTACTTTTGATCCCCTTTACAACTACATACTTGTGTGAAGCTGGGTTCTCAACCTTGACAAAACTAAAAAGCAAAGAAAGAAATCGACTCAATCCTACAGCCGACATGCGTGTGGCGTTATCCTCCTGCAAGCCAGACTGGAATAAGATAACGAAAGACAAGCAGGCACACCAGTCACACTGAACACGTAAGTGCAGACTATTTTTCCTTGCTTTCTTGCAGCAGTGTACTCAACTTTACTCCGATTTCGTATTTTTTATAACTTTTTAGGTAAACTTAACATGTTTTCAAAAAAGCCAGTTTTATATAGATGTGTGTGTGTGTGTGTGTGTAATATAACTGATATCAAGTTTATGAAGAGAAAGGTACGATAGAATGGACATACTGGGTCGTGAAGGTAACACAGAAAATCAAACTGGGTCGTGATGAAAAAAGTTTGAAGAACCCTGCAGTACATCATCTACTTTTATTCTTATCTTTCTGTCGCTGAGATATGAGGAAATCGGAGGAACAAAAGACGGTAGTCCATAGCAAGGAAGTCTGGATAGCAGGATTCAGTGCCACAATGTCAAAAGCTTTAGAAATATCAAGGGCTACTACATGAGTTTCTCCATGTTGGTCAATTGGCTGATGGATGGTGTGAGTCAGGAGATTGAGTATATCAATGGTGGATCATTTGTGTCAAAAACCACACTGTCTATCACTAATTACGTTGTTGGATTCAAGATGTTTAACTAAGTGCTGATTCATTAAATTCAAATACTTTACTAGAAGACATGATAGCTATTAGTCTGTAATCAGAGGGGTCAGAGGAACTTCCTTTATTCGGCATTGGGTGGATATTAGCTTCTTTCCCAGATCTAGGAAATGAAGAAGTACGTATGCATAGTCTGAATAATATAGCTAGAACACAAGGAAGTTCTGGGGAACACTTTTTCAAAACAAATGGAATAATTCCATCTGGGGCTGGAACTTTGTTGGTTGGCAAATTGTCTAGGATGGATTTCATGTATCTGGTATGTATTTTTAGTGGTGAATAAGGTGGCGGCAAAAAACAAAAAACAAAAAATCTTACATCCCACCAGAAACTGTGTGGCAGGGAGGTGAGATTATTTGCCACAATCACCACAACCAAACATGAATTCTACCGTAAATGATTTCTCAGGCGTTCCTGTTGGATCATCGTCTACTAAAGGTCCAACTACACTGCCTCCTATCCTTACATTCAGTGTGCCACCGAAAGTGAGTCGGCAGTGTCTTGGCAAATCAGAGACCAGGACATTAAATTCAGGAAAATCTATATGTACAATGTAAGAAAGCCTTGCAGATAATTACAAACTTGATACTTTAATGACTGAATTAGAAAACATTAGGTGGCATGTTGCTGGGTTGAGTGAGATCCACAGAAAACAAGGAAAATTAATTCAGCTCCAATACAGCATCCACATATTTTACAACAGAGGAAGGCAAAATGAAAGACTTGTTGGTGTAGGACTTCTAATTAACAGGAATCTTGCAGAGAACACTGTTAAATTCAGCAGTGTATCTGACATGACAGAATGGACTGTAATTAGACTATGCAGAAGATACTGTACATCCTGAAAGTAATGCAGGTATATACACCGACTTCTCAAAGCTCAGATGAAGTAACAGAAACATTCTATGATGACATCTCCCAGATTATGGAAGAAGAAAAGACCACATGGGAGACTTCAATGCAAATGTTGGGAAATAAAAGAATGGAGGAGCATGTCTGGAAAAATTCAGAGTGGGGAAAAGGAATGACAGAGGTGAAATGTTGGTAAATTTTGCTGAAACGTATACCGTGAGAATAATGAACAATTTTTTTTTTTTTCTAAAAGGAACATGGAGAAAATGGACCTGGAGAAATCCAAATGGAGAAAGAAGGAAGGAAATTGACTTCATTATGGCAGATAAGAATAACACGATAATAAATGTCAGTTATCAGCAAAGTAAATATAGGGAGTGACCACAGAATGGTGGGTTGCACAGCCAGATTCAGTTTCAGAAGGAAAAGAATGGTGATTAAAAACAAAAGATATGACCAAAAAAAGTAAACTAAAATAAAGTAGCCATTCAGTTAGAAATAACGAGACGCATTACGGGCTCTAAGTTACGCTGAGTGTGACGTGATGAGCTGAATGACAGACCAACAAAAGCGCTAAGGAAATCAGCAGAGGTAGTAGGGAAAGCTAACACAACCAAAGCCAAGAAGTATTCAAAAATGACCCTCGAGCTCATGAAGAGAAGAAAGGAGATGAAAATAAAAGCAAAGACATATGAAAAGGAATAATTGGAATAAATAAGGTTATCAATAGGAGACAGAGAGAAGAAAAGAGAGAGAAACATGGATCAGATCAAAGAAGCCATTAAAACAAAAAGTCTGAAGCAGGTCCGAAGTTAAATGGCACTAGGAAAGCAACAAATTACAACACTGAAAGACAAGAACGGTGAAGCAATGAAATGCAGAGATAGGATGGTGAAGAGAGCTGAAAAATTCTACAAAGAGCTGTATGCATCAAGGACAATAATAACAGTAGCTAACTTTTCAGCTTACACGAGTGGAAAAACTGAGGTAGCTGCAGTGTTTGTGAAATAAGTGAAGTGTAGTGGCAAGCATACAGTGTAATTACTTGGTAAATAAAGACAACGAAAGTGAGAAGCCTGTGCTATTACGACACCTGAGTTGATCTTGTGTGCACATTGAACGACTGACCCTACGAAGAACGATTCACTCACTGGGTGATGACCTTCCTGTACTGAACTACTGTTGTTTGGAGCCTGTGGCAGTGTGGGACATGGACATAACAAGTGGTGTCAGGAGCGAGATCAAAAAGTGCTGCAGAGAGTCAAATCTTGTACATGGAGCCGGAAGGCATACGGACAAGAAGCCAAGCTAGGCAGGAGGAGGCATCTCTGGCTGCAGTCATGAAGTTTCTACAAGCACAAAGTGAACAACTATGAGCACTAATTGAAGGGCAGAAAGAACTCTGAGAACAACTACAAGCACAAAGTGAACGACAGGAAGAGCTCAAGAAACAAACTAGTGAACAACTACAAACACAAATTAAAGGTCATAAAGAACTCAGTGAACAACTACAAGCACAAAAGGAAGAACACAAAGAATGATATTAACGACTTCAAGAGGTATTACAGGAACAACAGAAGGAGCTGCAACTAGGGATGCAAGCTAGATGCGTTCATGGGGGAAATGAAGGAAGAACAGGAACAATTGAAGGAGGAAGTATATACTGAGTTACAGCAGCTGAAGTGTGAGGTGATCAATAATGTGATAGAGTGCAAACAGCGTGCAGACGACCAATTGAAGGTAATTAGTGAGGGAACTGTGATGGAGTGCAGACAGTATGTGGATATCCAGTTAATGATAATTAGAGAGAGAAATGAGGCTGTAGAGAAATCTTGCCCTGCTGAGCCTCAGGTTAGCATACAGGGAGTATATGAAAAAGATGGACAGTGTATGGTGAGTCTTGACGAATCCCAAGCATAGATTGGTAACTTTACAGGGTAGAATTTTTGAGTCCTACAGTCGCTTCAGATGCCCCAGTTTTTAGGCCCCAAACCAGTGAAGTGCATGGCTGTAATGGGGATCCAGTTAAAAAAGAAACTCGGGAATTTGATGGTAGAGTATCCTGGGAAGCTTACCGTGTGCGGTTTGAGTTACTTGCTGATCAGAATGGTTGGGATGATAGGCAGAGGACAGTGCAGCTTGCTCCTATCCTCAAGGGCGCTGCAGTGAAGATTCTTGGCTATATGTCAGTGAAGGAGAGGAACAGTTATCAGTCCTTAGAAGAAATGCTGGAGCACAGATACAGGACCAGGTACCAGATTCAGGTGTACAGAGCAAGATTCCGGACCCGTGTTCGGCCTCTAGGCGAGTCCCTTCAGCAGCTTGCTCATGACCCGGAGTGTATGGCACATAAGGTGTACTCTGGAGCAACACCTAACCTGTTGGCTAGTCTTCTGAGGGACTAGATCACTGATGCTTCTGATAGTGCAAAGTTGAAAGTGCAAGTGAAGCAGGCACAACCAAGAAGCATGCAAGAAGCACTAGCCAGGGCTCTGGAATTTTAGCCCTACATCAGGTCCAGTACATCCAGTTTGCAAGAAGGTCATAGTGCAGGATTCAAGGCCAGAGGGGCAGGTCCGTGAAGTGGAGAAATTTGATGGAGGTTGCTGCTTCTGTGAGAAGCTAGGACACAGGAAAGAGGGACTGCAACAAATGGAAGAGGGAATAGGAGAAGATCAGAGGAGGCTGCTGGTCCTGTGAGAAGGCGGGACACAGGAAAGAGGACTGCTACAAGTGGAAGAGGAAACAGATCAGAGGAGGTTGCTGGTTCTGCGAGAAGCCAGGACACAAGAAGGTGGACTGTAACAAATGGAAGGAGCAAGAACAGAACAGTAAAAGGAACCCTACGACGGCAACAAAAGGGTGTTGGACATGTGGTGAGGTGGGACACTTTAGTTATGACTGTCTAAAGGAGAAGGACGATATGAAGAAGGCTGCAGAAGACGAGAAAGAAGCAGGTAAATTAGTAAAGGCTGGTGACAAGGGGCAACAACCAGCCAGTGTTTCCCAAGAAGCCCCATCACGTAGGAAATGCAAGAGACCTACGATTGATAATGTGTGAGCAGATGGAAGATTAGACGGCAAGCAATGTAGTAGGGATAGAAATCTTAGCAAGAAACGCAACCGTACTGGAGTGACAGGGCCAGTGTCATCTGAAGAAGACCTGAAGAGGATGCAGGTGGAAGATACAGATTTACAAACAGTGCTAGAGTGGCTGCAGTGAAGTACCACATGACCATCTTGGGAAGAGGTTACCAGGCTCAGCCCTGTAACTAAGAGCTGTTGGAGTCAGTGGGACCTTCTTCGTTTGAACAGCGGACTACTAGAGCGTCAGTGGGAAACACACGATGGCCTTGGCAGCTGGTCATTCCTAAGAAAATGAGGTCTGAGATCTTAGAAGAGTCTCATACCTGGATCACTAACGGGCTTTTGGGAGTGAGGAAAACTCTAAGTCGGCTGCAACAGAGGATCTACTGGACTGGGATACATCAGGAGGTTGGAGAGTGGTATCAGACCTGTGATGTATGCTGTGCCAAAAAGCGACCCAAGAAACGTGGTTGCACTCCTCGTCAGCTGTACTAAATGTGTGCACCAGTGGAAAGAGCTGCAGTGGACATTGCTGGACCTCTGCCACTCACTGAATAAGGAAACCGTATATATGTGTTGTCATGGACTACTTCACTTAGTGGCCAGAAGCCTAAGCCAGTCCCAGTCAGGAAGCAGCAACTGTTGCTCAGGTGTTGATTGACCAGTTCTTGTCATTTTGGGATGCCACAAGAGTTGCATTCAGACCAGGGTAGAAACTTCGAGTCTGCTGTGTTCCGTGAGTGCTGGAAGTTACTGGGGATCAAGGAGACCAGGACGACCCCATTAAGACCACACAGTCAGATGGGATGGTAGAGTAATTCAACTGGACCCTGGGACAAGAACTGGCCGAGTACACTGTAGAGGGGCAGATGGAATGGGACCAGAAATAACCAACATTGCTGGTGGCACATCGGTCTGCATCTCACGAGTCTACCGGCTACACTCCTGCATAACTGATGCTGGGCCAAGAGTTACTTTTACCCACTGATATGTTAATGGGAAGACCACCTGGTGAAGAGCTGCCTACCGACACATCCAAATATGTGAAGCATCCTCAGGAATGACTGGCTGAGGTACATCATAAGTTCGAGGAGCTATAAAGTTTTCAGGCGAAGTGGTGAAGCGCAAATATGATGCAAAGGCAAGTGAGGTGAGCTTCAAGGATGGTGACAGTCTGGCTATACAATCTTAAGCTGAAGGAGGGACAGTCACCGAAGCTGCAGAGTCCATGGGATGAAGCCAACAACGTAAGTGACTGAATGGAATCATGGCTCAGTACCGAACACTGAGATTTTCCAGCAGATACCAGTATACCAGGTTGTAACATTTTCTGTAGTGGAAGCAATAACAGAGCTGGGTCGGTGTACTACTTTATGTTACAGTGAGACTTCATCCGTTTGTAATGTTTCAGCGTCCCATCAGTAACGTTGATAGTATTCACCTCCAGCATAGAAATGGATAGCATGGCAAACTAACACTCGGGTTATTTCATTGCTCACCAGCGCAGTACTGAACACTGACAATGAAATTCACAACCAAACTGCGAAAATTTGTAGCACCCCAAAATACTGTAATCTTCGGTGATTATAATTTACCCGAAGTCAAATGGTGAGAAGCCCTATTGTTGCAACAGAGTAAATCTTGTACACTAACTTGCAGGAAAGTTCTTTACATCAGCTCGTAGACCGTCCAACACGAGGTAATATAAGACATCTTGTTTTGGCTATAGGCATAATATACCACAATACTATATAACTGCGACATGCAACTATACAGCCATAGGTAACAATATGTAAAACAGGTAGTTATGTCTGAGTTTCCCAGGAAAAAAAAAACTCCACACCCCCTTTACCCAGAGGAATCAAGAATGCCAAACACCCCTGATCATGTGCCGGAAACGTGACTGACACACACACACACACACACGTACAGCTCCTTTCAGAGGTTCGTACTACACCCAATGTGGAAGACACTAATCTCGGCCCCTCCTTCCCGAACGACAGGTTACAGCTTCGAACCTCCCACGAGCAAGCAGAATTAGCTTGTATCGAAGCAGTGTCATTCTCTCACCGACTGTCAAATGAAATGAGAATTTTGTTTTCACGCTCGTATATATCAATCTTACTGCTAAATAAATGAAAGATGTTTATATTTGCCTGCCTAGAAAATATAATACAATAATAATAGCAGAAAAGCATATAACAGGGTATAAGAAGGTCGGCTGTGAATCACTGTGGTCATGCGAGCTGGTGAGTACATGTCAATCCCTAGACACGGGCAATATTTCAGCTAACCATCTTAGCTCAGTATCAATGAACAGTTCTACAGCTTCAAGGAAAATCCAAGCAACCAAAAATCATTTGTTTGCCGTCAAGATAATCAAACATTTAAGAAATATCTGAACAGGTAAAACTCATGTTGATACTCAAAACTAGATGAAGACGTTTGGTGAGTCTAAGGAATTATGGAAATCAGATGTTTTAAGATAATGTAGCTTACATGAAGTTTCCCCTACATAACTGTCGGTCTCTCTCTCTCTCTCTCTCTCTCTCTCTCTCGGGCTCTGGGGGGGGTCAACCGAGGTATTTTGGCTATCTTCTGCTCAAGGACGATACCAGCACCTTCAAGTGCCCCACCAAGTCGACATGAATCGGCGAGACGACAAGATAGGTCTTAGAGGTCAAATTATTGTTCTGCGTGATAATGGCTTTTCCACCAGGGCAATAGCGCATCAGCTTGGCCTCACAACAAACACTGTGAAGAAGTGGATAAAGAGATGGGAGGAGAGTGGCAACCTTCTGGATCGACGTAAGTCATAAAGCTTTTGTATTACTGTAGTGTTTTACTTATAAAGAATACTTGTGAACAACAGCTCCCCATTATATTCCAGTGCTAACAGAAACTAAAACTAATTTTCGGTCCTTATGGAAGATATAAGTGAAAATAGCTATATAAAGTGGCGTCGTGAGGGGGTGGGAGTGGCGTGCAACCTTCTCGAGCATCAGTTTTTGGGAGGGTGGCAAATTTGCATCGTGAGTGTATAATCAACGTTCCCATTTTACTTTTGACGTGGTGTCGGTGACTAATGTAAAGTATCTGCAACAGGTGTAAAAACAGTACAAATTATTATGCAGTATTTCCATGGCCAGATATCCCTTCATTACATCCACAGTTACTAGTGGATGCCAGAGTTAGTGGGCGGCGCCACGCACTTGGCTTCTTCTGTTGCTTTCCTCACGTCCACACACCTCACGCGTGGATATTCATCATGCCTAGTAAATTCATGATTTACATATGATTTTCCGTGGTACCTTCCCAGCCAATGTTTGCTGATCTTTGTCTTGGTGTTTCTCAAAATATCAGATTTCTGTTCAGCGTGATGCATCGTCCATACAGCGTGTGTGTGAGGGGAGGGGATGTGTGTGTGAGGACGTGGGTGTGTGGGAGTGTGTGTGTGTGGGTGTGGGTGTGGGTGTGCAGGAGTGGTATCTGATGCAGGGTATTTAGCTGATCTCTAGCGGCAATAAAGTCCATTTTCTTACGTTAATGAGCATTTAGCGAGCATCAGAACACTTGCACAACATTTTGTTTGGAAGATCATGATTATTCAAAACGACTGTACTGAACCAGCCTTCATGATCGTCACTCGTCTCTACTTATGTGCCGGGCTACTCGGTAATTGGTTTAATTTATCGCGCGCTGTAGTTTTTGCATAATTTATGAGGTTGTTAAAATAAATGCTTCATAAATACGCACTTCCACAACACTTAAGCTCATTAAGTTGATAATTGTATGACACTGAGGGACGAATAGTACACGCAAAACCGTCCTTGCCACCTGGACGACGAGGAAGGCCTGGCTACGCTTGTGGTTTGCATTGGTTTTGTGTTTTCTACGAATCCCTCGGTAATTTATATTATTTTTTCCTCCCAGATTACTCTTCATGTCTAAGCTTGCCTTATGAAGCTGTATCACCACATCGGACATGCATTATGCTGATTAATTTAAAGAACAATCCAATACAGAAGTTAGATACGATTGTTATTTATTGTACTGTTAAGTGTATTATAACGTGCATAGATCCACCTTCAGTTCAGTGAGAAAAAAGTTATATTGAAGTTTTAGCAGATTTTAATGGAATGACCCCAGTGCATACAGTTTGGTTTCGAAATATTTATCCAGCGTTTTTTTAACGATATACTCAGATCCAAGTAACAGCGACAAGTTGTATGATTCCTGGCAATAAAATCCCTCTCCTGCCTTGTCGTTTGGGTGGCTACATATCCACCCACCCACTCATCCATTTACCCACTCAGCCCACCCAACACAACCCCCCCCCACCCCGACCACCTGGGCGACCCACACACCCACAGATCCAAGCCATCCCACTCTGCCTACCCACCCAACATCCACCCACTCACCTTCCCACTCTGAACCCACCCAACCCACCAACCTAACGACCCACCCAGTCTTCTCAGCCACTCCGTACCCACCCACTTCTAACTGAATACTCACCCACCCTGCCCACCCACCCCACCCAGGGAACCGACCCATCCTATTCACCCATTCCTCCCGCTGCCCATCCACATGCCCATCCACCCCCCTTACACAAGCCCCGTTCCCCTCCCCTCCTCCACCCTACACACACGTTCAAACCCCACTCATAACCAAACTCATCCAAGCCAAACCTAACCCTACCGACCCCTTCCCATCCACCCACCCATCCACCCACCCAGCCCACCCC
>JAGKTI010010724.1:0-27880 GCA_018397915.1 Birgus latro
AGCCCTTGTAATTGGAAGTCACATATACTAACTATACTAAAAAAACCTAAAATTCTAAAAGGAAAAAATCTCCATGATAAGAGCTTAAATCTTAGGCATTTATCTGCCATTTTAGAATGAAGTGGCCAAAACTTGAAGGTATTAGACTGTAAATCTAAAGGTGAGTTAATTACTCCTTCATTAAACTCAAGGTTTAAAAGATTTCTACTTTTATTGAAAGCTTTGAAGGCTTTTAGTTTAATTAACTTAAAACCTTTAACTTTAACAAATACTTAGATGCTTAGCATGTAACAATATATGGTAGGGAATTTCACCTTATCTTAGAAGATCAAAACTTCTCGTGCTTATACACTAACATATACGTTAAATCTCGGTGGATACTCACATTTTTAGATTTGCAATCTAACGTCTAAACGATTCCACTGAGATTTTTAATGCAACGATGGTTTTTCTCAACTAATCATAAGGACATCGGAACTTTATATTTTATTCTAGGAGCCTGAGCTGGAATAGTAGGAACCTCTCCAAGATTAGTAATTCGAGCTGAACTAGGCCAACCCGGAAGATTAATTGGAGACGACCAAATCTATAACGTGGTCGTAACCGCCCATGCTTTTATTATAATTTTCTTCATAGTTATGCCCATTATAATCGGAGGATTTGGAAACTGGCTAGTCCCTTTAATATTAGGAGCACCAGACATAGCATTCCCGCGAATAAACAATATAAGATTTTGACTTCTTCCCCCCTCACTAACCTTACTTTTAACTAGAGGAATAGTGGAAAGAGGTGTTGGAACGGGATGAACTGTTTACCCCCCGTTGTCAGCAGCCATCGCCCATGCCGGAGCATCTGTTGATCTAGGAATTTTTTCTCTTCACTTAGCTGGGGTCTCTTCTATTCTAGGAGCAATTAACTTTATAATTACAGTTATTAATATACGACCACGTGGAATAACAACAGACCGTATACCACTTTTTGCTTGATCAGTATTTATTACTGCAATCTTACTTTTAATTTCCCTGCCAGTTCTAGCTGGAGCCATTACAATGCTATTGACAGATCGTAATTTAAACACTTCCTTCTTTGATCCAGCAGGTGGTGGAGACCCAGTCCTTTACCAGCACTTATTCTGATTCTTTGGCCACCCTGAAGTATACATTTAAATTCTACCCGCATTCGGTATAATTTCTCATATTGTTAGCCAAGAGTCAGGGAAAAAAGAAGCTTTCGGAAGACGAGGAATAATTTATGCCATGCTAGCTATTGGTATTCTTGGATTCGTAGTTTGAGCTCATCACATGTTTACTGTAGGAATAGACGTAGACACCTGAGCATACTTTACATCAGCAACAATGATTATTGCAGTTCCAACAGGAATTAAAGTTTTCAGATGACTAGGAACTCTTCACGGAACACAAATTAATTACAGACCTTCTATATGCTGAAGATTAGGATTCATTTTCTTATTTACAGTTGGAGGTTTAACAGGAGTAGTTTTAGCTAACTCCTCAGTTGATATTATCTTACATGATACCTATTACGTTGTAGCTCACTTCCACTATGTACTCTCAATAGGAGCTGTATTCAGGATTTTCGCAGGTCTAGCGCACTGGTACCCTTTATTTACCGGATTAGCACTAAACCCCAAATGACTCAAAATTCATTTCTGCACCATGTTCCTAGGTGTAAACCACTGTTTTCCCTCAGCATTTCCTAGGATTAAATGGAATACCTCGACGGTACTCCGACTATCCCGATGCTTATACGGCTTGAAATGTTTTATCATCGCTAGGATCTATAATTTCTCTGGTGGCCGTACTAGGATTCATTATTATCATCTGAGAAAGACTAGTCTCTTACCGTGTAGTTGTGTTCTCAATGTATCTCCCTACTTCTATCGAATGAGAACATTCGTACCCTCCAACAGATCACAGATACATGGAAATCCCTCTAGTCCTAACTTCTAAAATGGCAGATTAATGCGCTAGACTTAGGACCTACGGATGGGAATGCATTTCTCTTTTAGAACCAACTTATGGCAACTTGAAGGCGCTTAGGATTACAAGACAGAGCTTCTCCCCTTATAGAACAATTAATCTTTTTTCATGACCACGTAATAGTAGTTCTTATTCTTATTACAACTCTTGTAGGCTACATGATATCAAGACTATTTTTTAACTCATTCTTCAATCGATTCTTACTAGAAAATCAGACAATCGAAATAATTTGAACTGTTCTTCCTGCCCTAATCTTAATTTTTATCGCTTTACCCTCATTGCAGCTACTCTGTCTTCTTGATGAAGTTAACAACCCGAGTGTAACCTTATAATCTATTGGACACCAATGATATTGTAGTTATGAGTACTCCAATTTTTCCCAACTAGAATTTGATTAATTTATAGTTCCAATTGATGAACTAGGAGAAGCCGGATTCCGCCTACTATACGTTAATAACCGAGCTGTCCTACCATTTAACACCCAAATTCGAGTCTTAGTCAGAGTAGCTGATGTAATTCATTCTTGAACAGTACCTGCCTTAGGAGTTAAAGTTGATGCTATTCCAGGGCGCTTAAATCAAATT
The DNA here is from genome assembly GCA_018397915.1 of Birgus latro. Classification (NCBI taxonomy): domain Eukaryota; kingdom Metazoa; phylum Arthropoda; class Malacostraca; order Decapoda; family Coenobitidae; genus Birgus; species Birgus latro. Next base: position 2,585 of record JAGKTI010010724.1, read on the forward strand.
AGATTTCTAATTTCTCGCCCTGGATTGATCTATGGCCAATGTTCGGAAATTTGTGGTGCTAATCATAGCTTTTTACCAATTGTAGTAGAAAGAGTTTCCATTAAGTCCTTTTTGTCATGAGTTACATCATCCGATGAAGCATAACTTTTATCTCGCCAGATGACTGAAGTTTAAGTGTTGGTCTTTTAAACCTATTATAGTATAATTACTTCTGGTGAAAGTTAAAAAGATAAGCTAAATTTAAGCTAGTGGGTTCATACCCCACTCATGGCCACTTTTCCCTCTTTTTAATCCACCTCCTTGACGTAAGGTATAGTTCTTTTTAGAGATTGACGCTGATAATGTCAATTCCGTAGCTTAAATGCTACCTTTACCTCCCAACAAAAGAAACAAAAATAATTATTAACTTTATTAATAAAGGGAGCCTCCTCTTTTGAATTTACTTCTCCTTACCAAACTTATTATTTTTTCTACATTAATATCAGGAACCATTCTTTCAGTTTCATCCTCTTCATGGTTTAGAGCCTGAGTAGGTCTAGAACTGAACCTTTTATCATTTATTCCACTTATAATCACTAAAAATAACCAATATTCCTCGTAAGCTGCCTTAAAATACTTCTTAATCCAAAGTCTAGGATCTTCTTTAATTTTCTTTTCAGCTTCCTTTATATTAATATATCTTAAAATCTCTTCAGTCATTCTGTTCTGTGCCCTGATCTTAAAACTCGGAGGTGCCCCATTCCATTTCTGATTTCCTCAAGTTATGGGAGGCCTACTCTGGCCACAAGCCATAATTTTGATAAGAATCCAAAAAATCGCCCCCTTATTCTTATTGTCCTATCTAGCAAGATTAAGAATAATAGAAACTTATTTCTCCTTAGCCAGAATATTATCAGCCATTATTGGAGCAGTAGGGGATATTAACCAAACCTCCCTACGTAAAGTTCTAGCCTTTTCTTCAATTAATCATATTGGCTGGATACTTTCTTCCATTTTAGTTAGAGAAACAACTATAGGAATCTATTTTCTATTTTATTCACTACTTTCTTTGTCTGTCGTTATCCTTTTCCACTACAAGCAAGCCTTCCATTTGAACCACTTGTTAACATTTAGTTTCCCTATTGAAGTAAAACTATTAGTATTTTCCTCCTTACTATCACTAGGAGGCCTCCCCCGTTTTACCAGCTTCATTCCAAAATGATTAGTTATCCAAGAACTAGCAAGAACAAGAAACTTTATTTTACTAATTGTTCTCCTAGGTTCCACCCCTGTAACCCTTTACTTTTATCTCCGAGTTTCAATTATGTCTTTAACTCTTAGATCCCCTAAATTAATTATCTCCATCCCTAACAGACAAAGATTTAAATGAATCTTACCATACCCTATGTTCATTAACTTCTTTGGGTTGCTAATCCCATTTATAGTAATGATCATCTGGTTGATTAGTTAAATAATAATATAGGCTTGTCAAGCTTAAGTTATCCTTAAAATGTATCACCCGATTCCACAAATAGCTCCTATTTTATGGCTAAATTTCTATCTGTCTATCTATTGCCAGACACCATAATCCCGTAAGGGGTGGCCATTTGACTTTGAGTTATTTTTTTTTACGGGGAGGGGAACTAACCCTCCACCAACCCACTTGTTGACACGTAGGGAGCACGTACGGTTTGGTTATATGGTTACCACCCAGTGTTGTAAATGTTTTCTTGGCTTACAGGAAACCATTTGGCTTGTTACTCAATGTAATGCTACCTGTAAAGGAAAGATAAACAGTAAGAAGTGACAGGAAATATAGGAGAAATAGGAAGAAAGGAGGGCAAGCACAGAAAAAGAATGATAAAGGCTAAGGAAGAAGTAGGCAGCACTGCATCAAGTGAGTGGATGATGGTTGCCACCACCTACCACTATGGCTAAATTTAACTATTATATTTCTTTCCACATTTATAATTTTTATCAATATAAACTACTTTATCAAAATTCCTAGAAAAATTCGCCCTAAAGAAGAAACAATTTTTATTAGAGAAAAAACCTGAAAGTGATAGCAAGACTATTCTCCATTTTTGAACCCTCTTCTGGCCTAATAGACCTAGAATTAAACTGACTCTCCACTTTTCTGGGGCTAATATTCATGCCATATCTATATTGAGTATCCCCATCCTGATGATCCATTACCTGATATAAACTGAATATAACTCTACACCAAGAATTCAAAAATATTCTTGGACCAACACAGCAAAAAAGGACCATTATCTTTGTCTCCTTGTTTTCATTCATTGTTTTTAACAATTTTCTAGGCCTTTTGCCTTATGTGTTTACAAGATCCAGACATCTAGTTATAACCCTGGGTCTGGCACTCCCTCTCTGGTTAACCTTTATAATTTATGGTTGATTTAACCACACCCAACACATACTCGTTCATCTAGTCCCCCAAGGAACGCCGTTGCCTTAATACCTTTTATAGTATTTATTGAAAGAATCAGAAATATTATTCGCCCTGGAACTTTAGCAATACGATTAATGGCTAATGTAATAGCAGGACACCTTTTACTAACACTTCTAGGAGGAACTGGCCCCTCCCTTACATCCTACCTCCTAGTCTTGTTGTTTATTGCTCAGATTTTACTTCTCCTTCTTGAGGTTGCTGTTGCAATTATTCACTTTTATGTATTTGCAGTTTTAAGAACTTTATTTGCAAGAGAAATTAACTAATGGCATCATCACACGGACACCACGCTTTTCACTTAGTAGAAATAAGACCATGACCTTTAACCGGATCAATTAGCGCAATAATACTAACTACAGGACTAGTCAAATGATTCCACCAATTTAACCCTGATCTCCTTATCCTAAGATTCATTGCTGTCATTCTTACTATAATCCAATGATGACGAGATGTAGTTCGAGAAAGAACCTTCCAAGGACTACACACTAGAGTAGTAGTAGCAGGACTACAGTGAGGTATAATTTTATTTTTTGTGTCAGAAGTATTCTTCTTCTTCTCATTTTTCTGAGCATTTTTCCACAGAAGTCTAGCTCCAGCTGTAGAAATTGGTATAACTTGACCACCTAAGGGAATTGTACCATTTAATCCATTCCAAATTCCTCTCTTAAATACTATTATGCTCTTGTCTTCAGGAGCTACAGTAACATGAGCCCATCACGCTATTGTAGGGTCTAATCATAATGAAGCCCTTCAAAGACTCAGCATCACCGTATTTCTGGGACTATACTTTACAGCCCTTCAAGCTTTTGAATACTTTGAAGCCCCATTCACCATCGCCGATTCAGTTTTTGGTTCTTGCTTTTTTGTGGCAACAGGTTTCCATGGTCTTCACATAATTATCGGAACAACTTTTTTAATAGTATGCTTATACCGCCTTTACATGTGCCACTTTTCTCCAACTCATCACTTCAGGTTTGAAGCAGCCACATGATACTGACACTTTGTAGACATAGTTTGGTTATTTCTTTATATTTTCAATTGATGAGGAGGATAACCCAATTTAATAAATAATTAGAAAGCGAAGTTTTGCACTTAGTTTCGGCCTAAGCCTTGACTATTTAGTCTCTAATTTTGATAGAAGCCAAATAAGAGGCTAATCACTGTTAATGATTTTATTGAAGTAATTCTTCCTGTCAAGATTTAGTTGCTTCTATGGTGTAAAAAACACGGTACATTTTCGGTGTGCAATTAAAACTTCTTTTTAGAAGCTCCCACTTTTAGATGAATTCACCTCTTCCGCAACTTCAACGTGATATTCTACAAATAAATTATAAAAGTAAATATTAAAAAACGAAAGCATAAGAATTAACACTAAAAAAACCTTCATAAAAGACTTAAAATTTCTGTTCCTAACCGCTTGATGTGATTTAGAGATATTTATTAAGGTCCTAAACAAACCCTGGCCACCTCTTGTTTCAGACCAACCCTTATCGATTATTTTAAAATAAGTTTGACCTAGATTTAAACTTACTCTAGAAAGATTAAAAGTAGAAAGAAATGGTAAAAGCCACATAGAACCTGAGAAAACTACTAAGGGATAAATATTAAGAGAATTTAACCTAAAATTTACATTCATATTTTTTAACATATACCCTATTAAACCTCCTGCAATCCTAACTATCAAAACCAAACTTTTCATAAAAGGAGAAAGACAAATAACGTAAGCTTCAGGGAAAATTAACCAAGACAGTAAAGCACCACTTAAAACAGCCCCCCTCCTTAAAGCCAACATAGGAGAAGTTATGATAGGAGAAGTATCCCTAATATTTCTAAACCTAGCCAAATTAAATTCACCAGTTATAGAATAAAAAATTAAACAGAAAGTGTAACACACTGTCAACATAGTTGCAAAAACATAAAGAAACAAAATCACAGCATTGATCCATCTCATGAAAGCAACTTCTAAAATCAAATCTTTCGAATAGAATCCTGCTAAAAAAGGAGTTCCACACAAAGCCAAATTCGCAAGATTTATACACATACAAGTCAATGGTATAAAAACTACCAACCCTCCCATGAGCCGAATATCCTGATACTCCTGAACATTATGAATTACAGCTCCAGCACATATAAATAAAAGAGCCTTAAATAGTGCATGAGTCAAAAGATGGAAAAAAGCAAGGTCTTTAAATCCCAAAGACAAAATTCTTAACATAACCCCCAGCTGACTAAGAGTAGATAAGGCAATGATTTTTTTTAAATCGTATTCAAAATTAGCTCCTAAACCAGACATAAACATGGTTAGTGAACTAAACAACAAAAGGATGGGCAAAATTGTCTCAGATAAAGCAGACCTAAACCGAATAAGCAGATAAACCCCAGCCGTAACAAGAGTTGAAGAATGAACTAATGCCGAGACAGGAGTAGGTGCAGCCATGGCGGCCGGAAGTCAAGCAGAAAAAGGAATCTGAGCTCTTTTAGTTATAGCAGCTACTACAACCAACCTCTTTATTAACAACATTAAATTATCGTCCAAATAAAATACATAAAAAATAAAATTTCAACCTCCTTCAACAAATATAAGAGCAGTTCTTAAAAGAATAGCCACATCTCCAACACGATTAGACAAAACAGTCAATATCCCAGCATTAGCAGACTTCTCATTCTGATAATAGATTACTAAAGCATAAGATACTAGACCTAAGCCATCCCATCCCAAAAAAATCCTAATTAGATTAGGACTGATAATTAGAAACACTATAGACAAAACAAATGCTAGCACCAGGTATATAAACTGATCAAAATTAGCATCCCCCTCCATATATCCCCCACTATAGTAAAGAACCATAGCAGAAATAAACATGACAAACCCTATAAACATTAAAGACATTCAATCAAAAATGTATGTTGCAACAATAGAAGATGAATTAATTGTTAAAATTTCTCACACAATCACATAGCACGTTTTATCAAACAAACAAAAAAGAGATATGTACAAAGAAACCAAAGAAAAAAATATTAAAAAAACTATTCTTGTTAAATGTATTGAAATTTTTCAAATCACGGTTTAGAATAAATCTTTATTTCTTTAGCACCACAAACTAACGTTTTAATAATAAACTATCCAAACACCAAAACAAAATTAAAATAATAATAATTATAAATTAGGTATAATTAAATTTCTCTTTAAAATTAAAACATTTAAAGGCATCCAATGAAGACTCAAGACCAGATATTCTCGAACTTTACCTGAACAGCAAGAATATAAAGCTCCAGAATACACACCATGCTGACTAAGAGAATAAAGATATAAAGTGTAAGCCGCCCTAAAAAAAGACAACAAACTAATTCCTAAAATAGTTAACTTATTTCATCTCACTACTCTTATAATTAAATTAATTTCTCCCAAAAGATTAATAGAAGGTGGAGCAGCTATATTACTAATCCTCAACAAAAACCATCACAACGCTATTCTTGGTATAAAGTTTAATAAACCCTTATTAATTAAGAGACTACGACTACCAACCCGTTCATAAACTATATTAGCAAGACAAAACAATCCAGAAGAACACAAACCATGGCCAACCATAACAACAACAGCACCATTTATTCCTCACCACCCAAAAGTTAAAAGACCACATAATACCAACCTTATGTGAGCTACAGAAGAATAAGCAATTAAAGATTTCATATCAACTTGACGTAGACAAATAATTCTAACAAAAAAGCCTCCTAAGATTCTTAACCCAACTCATAATCACCTTAAATTTTTGTTTACCTCACTAAAAAGAGGCAAAATTCGAATTAATCCATAACCTCCCAACTTTAGTATAACCCCAGCTAAAATTTTTGATCCTGCTACAGGAGCTTCAACATGAGCTTTAGGAAGCCATAAATGAAACAAATATATAGGTAATTTTACAACAAATGCTATAATAGAAGAATTAAACCAAATTAAAGACAAAACCCCTAGATCAACTCTCTGGTAGAAAGCTCCAATAGTAAGAGTCCCATTCACTTTAAAAATATATAATAAAGAAGCCAGAAGAGGTAAAGATGCAAACAAAGTGTAAAACAATATATAAACCCCCGCCTGAATACGCTCTGGTTGGTACCCCCAACCTAAAATTAGAATCAAAGTCGGAATTAAGGAAGCTTCAAAGGCATTATAAAACAATAAATAATTTATAGATCTGAAAGTCAACACGAAAAAAAATAATAAGAATAACCTGACTACTAGAAACAACCTAGGAAAATTAGAAGCAAATTTAATTTTGACACTAGAAACAACAATTAACGCCATAATTCAAACACTCAGTAAGGCCAAAATGCAACTTAAATAGTCTGCTCCAAGCCCAAACCCCAAATTGCATATAAAGAAATCATGATTATAAAAGACAGCAATCAAAAACGATACAACAAAAATACCCGTCTGGAGCAAAGACCAATCCCCTACAAATGCCATTAATACCAAAAGCATAAACAAATACTTTAACATTCCAATCTATTAAAAGCCCTAAAATAATTGTTCCCATGAGAACGAACAACAGAAACTAACAGAGCTAGTCCTCAAGCCCCCTCACATGCCGCTAAGGCCAGAAAGAAAAGAGAAAAAAATAATTAATTACCAACCGAAGAGAGACAAATAGATATCAAAAAAAAGATTCCCAGCATAATAAACTCCAATCTCAACAAAGTCCTTAACAAGTGTTTTCGGTTAGAGGCAAAAGCTCATAACCCACTAAAAATTATGATAAACGCAACAGACAAAAACGAGCTATTTAGAGTTAACATTAGTTTTAATAGTTTAAAATAAAACCTTGGTCTTGTAAACCAGTAATGAAATCTTTTTCTTAAAACACCAAAAGATTGGAATGATAATATACGAGCTTCCTTTTATTATTTTTCTCTCTCTGATATTTATACGTTTAATTCACCCTTTATCAACAGGACTTGTCCTATTAATTCAAACAGTTTTAATCTCAGTTGCCACAGGACTATTTACTAAAACCTACTGATTCTCCTATATTTTATTTTTAATTTTCCTAGGAGGAATACTAGTATTATTTATCAACGTTGCATCACTAGCAGCAAACGAACAATTTAAAGTTGAAAGAGAATTCTTTTTTATTTTCCTCCTAGCCTTAGTATTAGTATTTTTTCTTATACTTCTCGATCCCATCTTAGTAGCAAACAAAATCAGAGAATCAACATCAGCTTTCCTCTCTCAACACTCCGATATTAGAAACGCTGCTATAAACGTGAGAACGATTTATAATAAACCCAGCGCCACATTTACTATATTCATTATCAGCTATTTACTTCTTACATTATTTGTAGTCGTAAAAATTATAAGCTCCTCCTCTAGCCCCTTACGACCAATAACTTATGATAACACCGCTACGCAAATTTCACCCACTCCTAAAGATTGCAAACGGAGCATTAGTCGATATACCTATTCCAAGAAATATTTCTATTTTCTGAAACTTCGGTTCACTTCTTGGTTTATGTCTAGTCATTCAAATTGTTACTGGCTTATTCCTTGCAATGCATTATGTAGCCCACATTGATCTAGCTTTCTCCAGAGTAGCTCACATTCAACGAGATGTTAATTATGGATGACTACTACGAACTTTACACGCTAATGGGGCATCCTTCTTTTTCATTTGTTTGTATCTTCATATTGGCCGAGGAATATATTTCGGCTCTTACATAATTTTTCATGCATGAATAGTAGGAGTCGTAATTCTATTTCTAGTTATAGCAACAGCCTTTCTAGGTTACGTTCTTCCATGAGGTCAAATATCCTTCTGAGGAGCTACAGTAATTACCAATCTATTTTCAGCAATTCCATACATCGGAACCTCTCTAGTTCAGTGAATTTGAGGAGGATTCGCTGTAGAAAATGCTACCCTAACGCGATTTTTTACTTTCCACTTCTTATTTCCATTTATTATTGCCGCTGCAACAATAGTTCATATTTTATTCCTTCATCAAGCTGGAGCTAATAACCCTCTAGGAGTTTTAAGACAAGTGGACAAAGTTGCTTTCCATCCCTATTTTACCTTTAAAGACATTGTAGGGTTTTTAGTCATACTTATAGCTCTAGTGATGCTTACTCTCCTCCACCCATATATCTTAGGAGACCCTGATAATTTTATCCCTGCAAACCCTTTAGTCACCCCAGCTCATATTCAACCAGAATGATACTTCCTATTCGCTTATGCAATCTTACGATCTATCCCTAACAACTTATTAGGAGTTATCGCCCTAGTTCTTTCAGTCGCTATTCTTATGATCCTTCCCTTCACACACTTCTCAAAATTCCGAGGACTTAGATTCTACCCTCTCAATCAAATTCTATTCTGATTTCTAGTGTCAGTAGTCGTTTTACTAAACTGAATTGGGGCACGCCCTGTCGAAGACCCCTATATTACTACAGGCCAGATTCTAACAATTTCTTTTTTCAGATTTTACCTAATTATACCTTTAACAGCTATATGATGAGATAAAATACTAGACTGATTGCTTCGTTTTAAAAAAAACAAGTGTTTTGAAAGCATTAGATAAGATAAATTCTTAGCAATCTTAGAGATAAGGCTTTTACCTTGTCTTTAATTCCCAAAACTAAAATTTTTATTAAACTACTCCCTAACTTAAATTATTATAGAAAAACAAAACAGCTTAACTCCCATTAAAAAAATTAAATAATTTAGAGATACAGGTAAAAACCTTTTTCAAGCTAAATACATCAGTTTATCATACCGTAAACGAGGTAATGTCCCTCGAACCCAAATAAAAACAAAAGCAATCAAGACCAACTTGAAATAAAAAAATAATCCACAAGGATCAGCCCCCAAGAAAACCAAAACAAATAGCATCCTTATAAAAAGAATTCTAGCATACTCAGCTATAAAAATTAAAGCAAATCCTCCCCTTCTATGCTCAGTATTAAATCCCGAAACAAGCTCCGATTCCCCTTCAGCGAAATCGAAGGGAGTACGATTAGTCTCAGCTAAACAGGAAGCAAATCACATTAAAGACAATGGTAATGTGAACCAAACTATCCCAACATTCTTCTGAAAACGAGTGAATAACTCTAGATTGAAACCACCAACCAAAAAAATAAAAGAGAGAAAAATTAAAGTAAGCCTTACTTCATAAGAAATAGTCTGAGCAACAGGACGCAACCTCCCAAGCATAGAATATTTACAATTAGAAGCCCACCCCGCCCTTATAGTTGAATAGACTCCTAAACTTAAACAACACAGAAAAAATAGAACCCCAGTGTTAAAATTTACCAACCCAGTCTGGTAAGGCAAAATAGCCCAAACTAAGAGAGAAATAAATAAACTGAACACAGGAGAAAAATAATACTGAAGAAAATTAGATATAGTAGGTACAGTTTGCTCCTTAGTAAACAACTTTACAGCATCAGCAAAAGGTTGGAGTAAACCCATAAACCCAACAATATTAGGTCCCTTACGAATTTGAATATACCCTAAAATTTTCCGCTCAAGAAGAGTAACAAAAGCTACCCCAACCAGCACACAAATAATTAAAACCAAATAATTTACTACGATAACTACGAACACAAAATAGTTAGCCTGAAGTACTTACTCGCCATCAATTTTTCCCCCTAACAGAAACCAAAAAATAAGCCTAGGCAAGATATGATATTCAATAAAATAAAACTATTTCAACTACCCAATCCTTTCGTACTAAGGCAGTTTTATTCTCTCCAGAAGATAGAAACCGACCTGTCTCACGCCGGTCTGAACTCAAATCATGTAAAATTTAAAAAGTCGAACAGACTCTCTCTTATAGCTGCTGCACTATAAAGAAATTTTAATTCAACATCGAGGTCGCAAACTTTTCTTTCGATGAGAACTCTCAAGAAAAATAACGCTGTTATCCCTAAAGTAACTTAATCTCTTAATCTTTAAAAAGGATCATTTACTATCAAAAATATCTGTTTTCAATATAAAAAATTAGTTTAATTATATCTCTGTTGCCCCAACAAAACACTACTCCAGTACCTTTCCTTAAACTAACAAACCAGCTTGGTACGAGATACAATGTAAAGATTTATAGGGTCTTATCATCTTTCCAGAACATTAAAGCCTTTTCACTTTAAAGTTAAATTCAATATTTTTTTCTAAGACAGCTTATCACTCGTTCGACAAGCCTTCAATTAAAAGACTAATGATTATGCTACCTTCGCACGGTCAGAAATACTGCGGCCCTTTAATAACTCAGTGGGCAGGCCAGACTTTGTAGATCTTCACAAAGACATGTTTTTGTTAAACAGGCGGAGACAACCTTTGCCGAGTTCCTTAAATAAACCTTCAAAATTTTGTAAACCTTATTTATAAAAAATTCTCTTTAACACCCAAATTTTACTAATGATTTCAGAATAACTATATATTTTAAGTTAAAATTTATTTTCTGATACCCAAGATAAAGATCCAATAAATCATTTATATACATTTTATACTGGTTAAAAAACCTAGAAAAACAGCCACTACTAAGCCTATTTTTTAAAAATTCATTCATTTAAGTTCTATAACAGTTTATACTCGAAGAAAAAGCTCTACCCTCATCTTCTCTTTTTCGCAAGCTATTTAGCCATGAATACAAATTAAATTTGTTTCTCAGAAAACCAGATATTAAAGAGCTCGACTGACATTTCGCGTCTAACATAAAGTTTGAAATCTTTCTGCAACAAAAACTTCCTCTCTAAATTAGCTATCTCTTTTTCGGGACAAATATTTATAAACCTAATTTTGAAAACCTATTATACACAAGATACAACCTTTTATATTTACTTTCTAAAATTTCTTCCTTACTAATTCTTCCTTCTTTCACAATACTCTTTACTTTCACCTCATTATTATTTTGATAAAATCTACTCCATAAAAAAAAAGAAAATTAGTTTTCCTAAAATTTCTGTTTAACACTTAACGAAGATAAGACATAATTTCAAGACAGCCTACCTTTATAGACACTCTTTTCGGTGTAAACGAACTGCTTATCTCAAGCTCTGTCTCACTTTCCAGGTGCACTTTCCAGTACACCTACTATGTTACGACTTATCTCATCTTGACTCAACGAAAGCAACGGGCGATATGTGCACATTTTAGAGCTAAAATCAGGCTACCTTATTAAAATAACCTTACTTTTAAGCCTCCTTCAGAATCTTAATTCCAAAATCCATCCATCTTAACATAAATTTTATTGTAACCCATCTTGACCTAACTATATGCTGCACCTTGATCTAATATTTTAACGAAGTTATTTCAATAACTCATTCTATAAAAGTTATCTCAATGACGGTATACAAACTACAAAAAACATCAGTAAGATCCTTCGTGGTTTATCGTTTAAAAGACAGGTTCCCCTAATCAGACTAAAATACCGCCAAATTCTTTGAATTTAAAGAACATTACTGTTACTAATCAGATATTAGCTTTTCTCTTAAAGGTATAATAGGATATCTAATCCTAATGTATTTCCTTCACTTATTAACTCATTAATTAAACTATATTAATTTATTCATCTCTTAAAAACTGATTTCACCCTCTATAAGACCAAAAAAATTATTAACGACATAAAAGTTAAATATCAAACTTTGCTTACTTTCCCTTCAAGTATAACCGCGACTGCTGGCACAAAACTTAGCCAGAGACAGATTCAGTTTACTTTTTCTAGCTTACACTAATACAAAAAATATTACACACTGAGATTTACCCAAGCACGGGATTTTTACCCCTACCTACCCTGGAACACTAAAAATTTTCTTATGTTATTAACTGAAAAGCAAACACTCAAAGCAAGAATCAAACTTATATTTTATACACATTTTTTCAAAGAACAGTGCGGCCGCCCCGGTGACCAAAAGCAGTGAAGTAAAACTTGTGGTCATGACGATTCTCCCCTGAAATTTCACCCTGTTATATAATTATATATCATATCGCCTTATGTACGAATTGACGTGAAACTCAAGGGAAATGTAGAGCGACAGCCATACCCACTTGTGATCGCTCATAAACAGATGATTCCATTATCGGTCCTGCTTATCTTTCCAATACCATATACACGAACTAGGGTCATACATATACACGCCAAATGAGATCAAGGTCCTTATACTGCAGGGTCCTATGCGGTCATATCTCGTATGGAAGGGGGTGCGGCTTGGCCTGTGGCTCCGCCACAGTAGCCTTACCTCTAGATTACACTCTGTAATGATCTACTAAAATGGTTCTTGTGCCAGTAATTATGGTTACTATACAGGAGGTCTGAGTCAGGATTCTCTCATGAATACATAGCCCCTCCATTATAGCTGGCTAGTGTAGTGGAAATGTTTAAATTTTTCACTTTGTTTTATCAAAATTAAACTAAATTTACGTAAAACTTATTATTTTTTTTTATGGTAAAACTTATTATGCGTGAACGCGGAGGGTTTTAAAAATGAATCTAAAAAAGTTGTAGCGATTTGGAGAGAGACAGCTCCGAAAAAATTAAAAATAATTTTGAGACCTCAAAATTGCTTAGATCAAAGTTACTATATATTTTTTATTGTAAGTTTTTTCATTAAATGAAAAAAATAGTTAGTTTTGGTTAAAACAAAATTTCTTTTCCAATACACTAGCCAGCTACAATAGGGGCCACTATGTATTCATGAGAGAATCCTGACTCAGACCTCCTGTATATTAGCCATCATTACTGGCATAAGATCCATTTTAGAAGTTCAGTTATGGGGCCGATCCAGAGGTAAGGCTCCTGTGGACCCTGGGAACACAGCCGTTGAGAGCATGTGTGAAGGTGCTGTCGGAGAGGGATGAGGAGGGGCGCCTTTCCAAACACTCGCTCGTGGGGGGTGATGCCATCATCGCGGGGGCAGGTGTTCATTCCCCATTGGATGATCTTGACGTTTGCAGGCTATTCTTGGTCTTGGGTACCTTGAATTCGAGTCCTGGTTTGGTTTAGTAGGGTCTGATGGCTCCTCTCGCATACCCCATTTCCCTGGGGCCAGTAGGGGGAGGAGTGGGAAATGGAGAATCCGAATAGGGTGGATAACTCTTTCCAAATTTGCCGCGTGAACTCTGGGGCGTTATCGGAGTGAATGGCCTGGGGAATGCCAAAGTAGGGGATGACGTGGCACATGAGGGCGTCGGCTATGGCGACGGTGGTGTGTTGCTTAGCTGGACAAGCAATCAGGAACTTGGAGTAAACATCGACGAATGTGACGATGTATCTGTAGCCAGATCTAGGTGGCAGGGGTCCGACAACGTTGACAGACAAAAGTTGCCAAGGTTTGTGGGCGGAGATCTTGCCAGGGTGATCTGCCAAACGGTTGATGTCCTTTCCTAGGCAGCATGCTCGACACACCTGAGTGACACGTTGGGCGAGGGTAGTGGGGTTGGGGGCCCAGTAGAGGTCGTTGAAGACCTGGGTTAACCTTTTCGTACCCAGGTAGATCCCATTGTCCGAGTGGAGGTGGGTGAGGACGCCTGTGGTGGAGTCTGGATCAAGGACAATGTGGCCCGATGGCGTGAAGAGTTGGTCCCCTTGCAAGTGGAGTTTTGAAAATAGATGCTGGGGAATCCAGGGGGGCCGGTCTCGATTCTGCCAGTTCTGGATCAGCTTGGATTGAGGGAGGAGCGATCGTATTGGTAGACGGGAGAGGGCGTTGGCATTGGTATGCAATTTCCCGGGCCGGTAAGCAATCTCGTAGTCAAACTCCTCGAGCGCTTCGCGCCAACAGAGGAGTTGGCCGTTCTGAGTGGCCGATTGCCGGAGCCACTGAAGGGATTGGTGGTCTGTGATGACGGTGACCCTGGTGCCAGACAGATAGGACCTGAAGTAGTCGAGGGCTCAGACGATACCCAAACATTCGCGCTTGTTAGCGGCGTAATTTCGCTCGGCCAGGTTTAGGGTGCGGCTGGCACAAGCGATGATGTGCTAGTGCTCTTCCTGGACCTGTGCCAGGACGGCTCCTATGGCTACCAGCGATATGTCGGTGTATAAACTGAAGGGGAGGTCGTAATTCGGGAAAGCGACGATGGGGGCGGAAACAAGTTTCTCCTTTAAGGTGTCAAACGCTGCTCTTTGGTTGTTGTTCCAGATGAAGGGCTCGTCTTTCTTAGTGAGGTCGTGGAGCGGTTTCGCAAGGTTGGCGAACCCTTTGATGAACCGCCGGTAATACGACGCGAGCCCCAAGAAGGCGCGGACTTGGTGGACGTCCTGTGCAAGAGGCTGGTCGGCGATGGCTTTCAGCTTGTCGGGATCTGGGGAAATGCCTTTCCCCGAGACAATGTGTCCTAGGAAAGCGACAGAGCGGGCGGCTAGGACACACTTAGTGGGTTTGAGTTTCAACCCGGCCTGGCGTATTCGTTGGAACACCTGCCGGAGGCGGTGCAGGTGATAAGCTCACATTTTGCTGAAAACAATAACGTCACTGAGGTACACCAGGCAGACTACCCAGGTCAGACCGCTGAGGACAGACTCCATGAGGTGGGAGAAGGTGGCCGGGGCGTTGCATAGCCCGAAGGGAAGAACATTAAACTGATAAAGTTTCTCATTGCTTGTGGAGAAAGCCGTTTTCCCCTTGATCTCAGGGGTGGACGGGGACCTGCCAGTATCCTGACTGGAGGTCCAGCGTGGAGAACCAGGTGGAGCCGTGTAGGGAGTCTAGGGAGTCGTCCATGCGGGGAAGAGGAGTGGCATCTTTTGTGGTTACATCGTTCAAGCGGTGGTAATCGACGTAGAATCGCTGAGTGCCGCCTTTTTTCCGAACCAGGACAACGGGAGGACCAGGGGCTGGTAGAGGGCGTGATGATGCCGGCGTCCAGCATTTCTCGAACTTGCCTGTCCTCTTCAGCCCGTTGGTGTGGGTTCTTCCGGTGGGAGGGTTGCCGGATGGGGGGCCCAGTGGTAAAATTTCATGGGCTAGATATGTCGTATGCCCCAAGTCGGCAGGCCCAGTCGAGAAAAGGTCTTGGTATTCAAGTAGTAGATGGTGCAGCGTCTCGGCTTGATGGGGAGATAAGAGGTCAGGCAAAGGGGGAAGGGGAGAGGGGTTTGAATTTAGGGGTGGGGTGTCGCAAGGCTCCGCTGCCTCTAGGTCGCCGATCAGGAGTCCTCTTGGCAGAGTGAGGGGTGTAGCCGCCAGGTTCGCTACTTTGACGACGTTGAAATGGGGCAGAAGGAAGGTTGGTGGCATCAGGCAGGCGGCGAGGGGCCCGGTGGGACACTTGGGGAGAATGGGGAATGGGTCCCTGTTGGCTTATTGATCCGTAGCCAAGCTTCATGGTGGGGAGGAATGGTGAGAGAGGACGCGACGGTCGCGGGGAAAGTGGGGCCGGGAGGAGCTGGGGCAGGAGAAGGGGGAGGGGCGTCGTTTTGTCGTGCACACATACAGATGGCTGGGGGCTGTTGGGGAGACTGTCGGGAATGAAGTCGCCTCCCATGGCAGTCTATGTGCGTGTGGTTTTTGGAGCAGGTCCAATCCCAAATAGCCATCATAAGTACGGCAGGACGAGTCAGAAACGATGAAGGGATGATATGTGGAGGCTGGTTGGTGAGTCTCGGCTCATAGGGCCCGAGTTTCCCCATGAATAGGCAAGGGGCCTTCCCCCACGTCTATGAGGCGAGCTGATGTGGGGAAAAGGGGGCCAAAAACCTTCTTATGGCGGGAGTAGAAATGTGTGTACAGGCAGGACCTAGTGGCTCCCGTATCTACCAGAAGTCTTGCCTTGACCCCCTGTAGTTTCATCTTGTTATAGACCGGGGTCGGTACTTTGTAGAGGTGGCCCCCGCCACTGTGGGGAGATGCGGGGGCGGTCCTAAAAAATCCCACGTCAGCTCGAGGGCTGTGTTGGTATCAGCCTTCTCTGGCTCGCAGCCGGCGTCAGGTTCCTCAACGAGGGGGGGTTCGAGGTTCGCAGGGCCCTCATCTACTGCCAACACTGGGCAGCTCCTCGGTGGGTCGGCTCTTATTCTGCGTGCCGGCTTCAGTTGTTCACGTAGGTCGTGAAGTGGGCAGCGGCTATTACAGGCTGTGAGTTCCCACGGATTGATAGTGATGAGATTTGCCTTATCTTTCTGTGGCGGCCGTTTCCTGGTGGGGTGGGCTCTTGGGAGAGCCGAGGCAGAGGCGCTTCGCGTTGGGGCTGGAAGGGGTTGGGGCAGCATGGGGAAGGGTTTCGTTGGGAACTGGCTCACGACCCCGATGTGTTGTGTGTCGGGGCGCGCTGCGAGAAGGTGGTGAATGAGCTGGACATCACGGTCCAAATTTCTTGCCGGGCCATAGATAGTGAAGTGTTCTTTCACTATGCCCAGAAGGACTCTGAGAAGAGTGTTGAATATATGCTCATCCCGGGTATTTATTTCGGCATCCGGGTATGCGGCAGTGACGAGTCGCCTAGCTTGGACCAACGTGTTGTCCAAATCACCTTCATATTTTAGGGCATCTAGTTGTGAAATCGCGACAACTTTCCCTATTGAAGGGGTAATAGCATCTTACTATTTTTGCAGATCTGGCCCACGTGAGATCTGGGACTATCTTTGGTGCTATACTAGATACCGCCTTTCCCAGGTAAGGTAGAGTGACAGCTATTTTCTGATTATCTTCCTTAAACCCAATATCAAGTAATGGCTTGACCATATTTAGGTAAGTCGTGATGTTGCATTGTTCTGGGTCGAATTTTGGTAGAGGTACATATGTTTTGGCTGCCATTTAAAAAAAAAAAAATCCAGCCCTCTTTCACTGTCCGGTTCAAGAACCACCGCTAGCCACCAGTGTTATGCTACGTATTTGTGGGTCGGTTTCTCGCCCTCAAATAAGCAGGCTAAGCGGGTCCCTATTCTAGACCGGGTTGGTAACTCTAAAGAGTAGGACTGGACACAAAAACAAGGCAGTAAGTATTACACACATGTATTCCAGATATCTTCCCAGGGACAATAGTACATCAACAAATATATTACAAAGCGGGTTGGTCTGGGATGGGTTAACACTTAACACAATGTTTTACTGGACGGGAAGTCTGTCGCTATACCGATTGGTAGAAGTATGGTATTATTTACCCAATACTTATGGCACATAAAATACACTTATGATTTAAGACACAGGAATGAATTTACTACAATTTCCCAAACCTGTATAGCACTGGACGGCACTGTATATAAGTTACGTTAACACCTGTGTCATAGACACCTGTCGGCCGGAAGTCTATCTCAGGTAGAGTCCGCTGCATAGTGATCACTGACGGGGGGACTGGTATTCTGGCATACCCTAACTAATGTGCCCAGACACTGGGGTGGGTGGAGGTTTAATGCACGAGGGGAAGGCATGATGGAAATAATATATATTCCTTCTGTTGGCCACTGAGGTGTTTCACTCGCGTGCCTGTGGATTGGGGAGGGAGAGTTTCAATAACAAGGGAATGGCACAACCGACACAATATTATTGTTCTGTTGGTCACAATGGCTTTTCGTTCACTGGGGGGGACGCAAGACTCTACTCGGGATATAAGTTAGGCCAAGGTTAGCTATTAGGCTCGTCCAATCTTATACTCTGGGTTCCTGGTCATTTAGCACAAGAATACACTGTAGGGAATCACTCGTATGGTATAAGTTCTCTTCGAGAAAGCACACACACAGGTAAAGTCCACTCACTTCATTACCACTGGTGGGCCCTAGGTTGATTCCTCCGTCCGGAGGAAGGGCAGAGTGACGCGCCCCTGGACAGGGCCCCACACGTAGTCGTGGGACTAGGGGCTTGGCCCGAAGAGAGCCAGGAGTCGGGCCTGTCGTCGAGTCTGGGGGAGACTCAGGGAGGCCTCGCCCACAGGTAAGTCGCGCTTTGGTGTTCGGTGCAATTGAGGACCCAGGGTACTGGAACCCAGGACGGCTGGACTGCTGCAACGGATGGAGGGCGGCATCGCCGACAGGGTTGTCACACGGGGACCTCGGGCCGGAGGAGTAGTAGCAGGGCCAGACGTCGGCTGCTGGGTCTGCGGGGGCTCTGCTTTGGCTGCTGTTCACCCTGGTAGTGTTGCAGGGAACCAAGGCCTCGTGTGAGGCCTTACCACGGCTCGGGGGAGGGGTCCTCTCTGGCTGCAGGTCTTCCTGTAGGAGAGAAGCGGACTGTGGCCTGCTCTACATCCGACCTGACATGACTAATGGCCAACGTCGTGGTAGCACAGATGACATCACCTTTAATGCGGCTAGTGGCCTGCTCTGCGTCTGGCCTGACGTGGCTAATGGCCGACGTCGGGGTGGCACAGGGGACATCAGCTTCAGGGCGGCTAGTGGCCTGCCCTACCTCTGGCCTGACGTGACTAATTGTTGTAGTGGCACATGGGACAACAGTTTCAGTGCGGCTAGTGGCCTGCTCTACCTCTGGCCTGACATGACTAGTGGCCGACCTCGTAGTGGCACAGGAGGTTGTAGCTCTGGTGCGGCTAATGGCCCGTACCGGGGAGCTGAGAGGATTAGTAGCAGAGGGACGGACTGTGGCCGATCCTGCCTTGTACCCAGTACGGACTGTGGCCAGTACTGCGGCGCTGCTCTGGGGGGAACGACTACAGGAGTCGGACGACTTATGGCCTGTCCTGCCCAGCCGACACGGGTCCGTGTCGCGGCCCTGTAGCGGGGATGCAACTGGGGAACGGACTGTGGCTGGCTTTGCCCCGTACCTGGTATGACTGTGGCCAATACTGCAGCATTGCTTGGAGTTGTAAACTCCACCCCTTACCTGGCGAGTGGAATTTCGGCCGGAGACTAGGCACCGGTGACTGCTACCTTACCAGGTCACCACCTGGGAGCAAGAGGGGCGCCGGGAAGTGATACAGGTGCGCCGTTCCTGTTCCCAGCCGCTCCGTGTCAGCGGTGGCCCCCCGGTGGTACTGGGGGAGTTGGGGGTGCTGGTGTCATCTGCACTGGCCGTCGCGTCGTCTGCGGCTCCAACCCCTAACTCCTGTATTTCAAGAAGGGTAAACCAAACAGCAGAGGACAGGGCAACATGGAGATTTGTTTGTGTGAGCCAGGTGGATGGGGAGACCAAGGATGAGATAGAGGGATGGAGTGGGGAGAGATTTGAGAGTGGATGTTGAGTTGGAGGGAGGTCAGCCAAATAGCAGAGGGCAGGGCAATATGGAGATTTGTTTGTGGTCACCCTTATGGGATTAAGGCATGTTGCAGCAGATAGGTAGATAGGCATCGAGTTAAAGCTAAGGACTAATGTAACCATCCAGTGTTGCACAAATGATCCTGTGTGTGTGTGTGTGTGTGTGTGTGTGTGCAAAGTTTTAGGGTATTGGTTACTGAAAAAAGAAATCTTGATGTATAAACACCCTCAGTAGTTGGCTGAATAATACCCAGCAAGGAGATACCAGGTAGATAGTTCTGCACTTACTAAGGTAGAAATATAGAAGTGGTGATTTTTTCCTCAATTTTTCTATGCCCACCATGTCATATATAATTAGGGATTTGTTATTTTCATCATGTAAGTTTTTATTGTTGCAACAGGAGTTAGGATATAAATATGTACATGAAAACATTGTTGTGATGACGATTGATAGATTGAGATGGTTTGGGCATGTGGAGAGTGTATGTTGCATGTCCACTGTCACCGAAGGACTGAAGCAAAATCTGTAGGTTCTTTAGTCTCTGGGTTTATTGAGAACAGACAGGCACAACAGCGAGACCTTGACCATCCCCCTACCAAGAGAGCACTGGCTAGCCATCATACATACATTGGTGGACTTACAATGTTGCCATATACAATTACAAGGTTGCCACATCTGCAGGGTATGTAGGCTTCACAAAGGAGAAGTAGAAACGGTTACATGGTTAAGTATATGAGGCATGGGTAAATATATGTGGTACGGTATACAATACATGGTTTACATACATGTGTTAAGATATAAGTATATCACTTCACATATCCACAGAGAGGATGGAGGATGACAACTGGGTGTGGTGATTAGAGATGTGAATGAAGAGTTGAGAGGAAGGATGGGACCGGAGTGCATTGTGATAAGGAGGGGTAGATTGAGGTGATTTGGGAATATGGAGAGGATGAAGGGTGGCAGTTGGGTGTGGAAAGGAAGAAGTGTGAACATCTGAGATAGTGTTGTGAGAGGCAGACCAAAAATTACCTGGGACAAGATCATAGAGTGTGAGCTCAGGGATAAGGGTCTGAATAGGGAGGCTGTCAGAGATCAAGCAGGGTTGAGCCTTTATAAGTGAATTGAAATAATTTAAACTTATTACACTTGCACCTTCGTATATCATTGTTCCCTTATGATTAAAAGAAGTAAAGTAAATGGGTATTTGTTTGTTTATGCTTGAAATGTATTAAGGGGTAATTCTGCCAGGAATCACCCCCTTGTGTGGGTGTAGGTGTGGGTGTGTGGATGGACACGCATGTGTGTGAGAGAATTCTGGTCCTGGCCCTGAATATGGTTAAGTCTGATTCCTCTATTTGTATTGAAAGGCACATTAATTCAGTCTGTGGTGACATTTTTTTCTCTCTAATAAGTAAACTCTCTAATGCAAGAGTTAACCATTACTTCCAGTACTTCATGTGTGCAACTGGTCAACTCTGGAACTTTGTATTTCCTACTGCCTGTGATCTTTAGTGTTTTAAATGCAGTGTGTCCAGGCATCTTGAAATGATTGGGTCTTGAATTTGGCTCTCTGTTATTGTGTTTTTATTTTTTCTTGGAGGGAGCCACCTGGGGGCTTGTAACCTTGTGCTTCTTCTGTGCATTAAAAAAAATAATGATAATAATCCCCAAATGATGTTCTTGATGCCACCAAATACATTTACTACCAGGTAAACGTAAGGTTCAGAAGAAAAGGACTAATGTGTAATATAATTTTCAGGTGCGTGAGTTGATTGTCAACCATGGAAGCTGCCTAGAGAGAAGGGGCAAAGAGAAGTAGAAGAATCCACAGCAAACTTGAAACTAGTGGAAGTTAACTCCACCACCTGCGCTGTAGACTGTGGTAGGTGTGTGGATGTGATAGATCTTTCTTGTTATGGCTTCAGGCCCAGCTGGGTATGGATCTAGTGGACTGCAGGCTGATGTTGCTCTTCTCCTGCAGTCCACCATCCTCCTTTTTTGAAATGGGGGGTTGAGGGAGGTTGTATATTAGAGCCACCAGGTGAAGCCATCCCTCTTTAGCATCAGTTCTTTTTTTATTTTTATTTTCACAGTTGGTGGATTTATACAAACCAAGGATGAACATATATTTTTCCCATCATCCTCCATGCAGGGGATCAGGGAAGATGTTGAGGGATGTTTATATAACAGGGCAGCTCCACCAGCCACCACATGAAGGCACCTTAGGCTAAGTAAAATAAGTCTAGTATTGGACCTTGTAATGTGATAGGTTGTGTATGTGCTGGTCAGGAAATTTTATTAATCTTGGGCATGTGTTAGGAGTGTAGTGGTGTTTGGTAGTGAGACCTGGGCAGTAAAGGAAGAGGATGTTCATTGGCTCAGACATACAGATGACAGTGATTAGATGGATGTGTAGTGTGTCCTTGAATGCTAGGCCTGGGGAGTCTAGGTTTATGAGGGAGGAGTTGAGAGGAAAGACAAGACTTGAATGTACTCTTGATTTCACATCAGGTGACTCTGTACTGAGTGACAAGCCTAATGGTTTCCTGTAACCCAGGAACACATTACACCTCTGGGTGGTAACCATTGTACGGGGTGAAGTGTAGCCAACTATGGTGCTGCTGTTAACTGGGTGGAGAGATGCATATGTGACATCCATCCAGGAACTAAACCTCCACACAATTGCCTGCCGTCAGCTGCAAGGGAATACAGACTCAGTGCATGGGAAGGGCAGTTGATGGGTCTGCTCATCTAGACAGACCAGGGTTGATCAACAGCAGCAACAGCCCCTGCAGTGTGATATAGTCTGATTTCTTTAATTCTTTGTATTGAAAGGCAGATTAATTCAGCACGTGAAATGTTTATGTCTCCTTTAATGTGTATACTGTATGTGGACTGCAGACTGGACCACTGCATTTTTATTATTATTATTATTTTGTGGTAGGTGGGGGCGCTCACCATCCACTCACTCGATGTAGTGCTGCTCTCAGGTGTCTGCCCTTTACTCTCCTCCATCCTTCTTTCCTTCAATCCTCTTCTGTCTTTCTTTCCTTCATTCTTTCCTTGTCCACAATTCTGCCTACGGGTGACTTTACACTCCCTCTTCTGTCTTTCTTGCCTTCATTCTTTCCTCATCCTTCTGCCTGTGGGTGACTGTACACTGAGTGACAAGCCAAATGGTTTCCTGTACACCAGGAAACCATTTACTACGCTGGGTGGTAACCATATAACCAAATTTTGGCGCGTGGTGGTTTAGTGGGTAATTACGGCGCTCCAATCGGATTGAGCCGGTGAAGGTTTATATCCAAGGGGTGGTTGGGGTTTAATGCTCACGTAATGCCATTCAGGGATGAGTGAGGCTGGTCACTTTCATCTTAAATGTCTGGACCAACTTGCCTAGCCCCGAGCTCCTATGCTTCTCTGTGGGGCGACATAGGATTGGATAATGAATGAATGAATTATTATTATTAAATACATACTGCAAACTCTTACCGCCATGTAATTAAATCTGGCTGTCCCCAGGTGATATTGTTCGTGCTGCCAACCAGATACTTTTGTTAATCAAGGTTTGGAAGGAAAGGACTAACGTGTACTATATTTTTCAAAGAGGAGGAAGGAGGAGAGGTATATGAGAGAGAGGGAGTGTGAGCTGAGAGCAGGGCAGTGAAATGGCAGGGGACATGGAGGTGATTTGTTTGTGGCCACCCCTTACAGGATTAGTCTGGCAATAGATAGACAGATAGATAGTGTAGATATATTAAAAGCAGAGAGCAGTATCACATTTTAGTATTTAATTTTTTACTGAGTAGATAAAAGATGATGAATAGATTAAAGATGATTGGAGTAGATAAAATAGATAAAAGGTGAGAGGATGAGTTTTGTAGGGAGGAGTACATGACAAGGGTAGACAGCACTCATTTAACTGGAAGGTGTTGGCTGGGTTTTTGGGTTAAATTTTCAACCAGCATCAAATATCAGTCATGTCATAGGTTAAATTATCTACACACCTGAGATTATCTCCTAAAATCTTGGTTACCATATTTTCAGGGACCACTGTGCCAGTCGTACAGCTGTGGTTGACGCTGTTCCTGTTGGTGGAGCTGTGTTGGTGCTGCCACTGCCTGTTAGGTCGGTGGTGCTGGTATTGTCTGGGGAAATATCTCAGACCACTGTCAAGAGGATCCCCTATGCCATCAGTCCTCAGCTCCTCCTACAATTACCTACTACCACCCTTCTGAAATGTGAGTTCGAAATATTTTGGTTCGTCCACCTTGACTTGGCGGAGGAGTTTTGTCTTTGGGAGCCAAATCCTCATAGCCCAGAAGCAGAGGTTAGCATCCTTTCCAGATCACTTTTAAGCCAAGTTGAAATGGACAGAGTATAACAGTTGCTCCCCTACTTACGATATTTTAATATTTCCTCACCCCATCGTTGGGTGGGAAAAGGTGTTAGGACTGATGCTGATCACTATGATCAGTGGCAGTGGTAGGCTTCATAACTGGATCATTCCACCACTAGGGTATATAAGGCCAGTTGACTTAATGTAGGTACTGATTTTACTTGCCAATCAGTGACGATGATGACGACAACAACGATGACGATGATGATAGGATAGGATGATGCAGTACCAGGAGTCAGTCCTTGGCACTGTCAGGCTGGCAGCCACAAAGCCTAATGAAATCTCAAGCTGGTAAGTGTTTAATCTCAACAATAATAGTTCT
Source organism: Birgus latro (assembly GCA_018397915.1). Taxonomy (NCBI): domain Eukaryota; kingdom Metazoa; phylum Arthropoda; class Malacostraca; order Decapoda; family Coenobitidae; genus Birgus; species Birgus latro. The sequence continues at coordinate 26,887 of JAGKTI010010724.1, forward strand.
CAGCTCAGATGCTCGTAAGTGGGAGAGCGACTGTCTGTATTCCAACTAACACCAGATGGTTTTATTCAACTGAGGGATGCATTGGGGTCTAAGGATAATAATGATCTTTATTTTTAACTGATTTATATTAGTCTGTACTCAATTATCATACATCTTGCACCTCAACTTGGCCCTGGATTTGTCCATTCACCAGATTTTTTCATATATGTCAGTGGTAGAATAACACTGCTAGAAGTGTACATCCATCCCATTGCACTTCTTCATGACTAGCATTCTGCTTGATGCTTATTTTATGCCATTTTAGAGTAACAAGAGTACAGTAAGTAAATTCCCCAGGTATACCAGTAGCAGATAGTTTTGAAACCTTGCCATTGCACTTCATGATTAGCATGTTTTCTTGCTAAGCTGTGTTCTCAGCCAGCATAAAGTACACAGATAAACATTACACAGATACACAAAGCTAGTAAATACACATATACACAAAGCTAGTAAATAGATTGCAGCAAGTGTTAGCTGGCTAGATATACTACAAGAATTTTGTGATAGAAAGGTTCCCCCTGTTATTTTTGCTGCCTTTGCCTGCTGGTCCAGTGTTTCTCTCAGTTGAACAATGTCTGGTGTTAGTTCAGTCAAAGTGGCTTGTCTTCTTTGTGGCTGGGGCGATTTCCTAACATTATTTCTTAGCAAGCCTTCTCAGCCACCTAGAAGACACCCCAGTGAATTATGCACATGATTATTGGACTTGAATGTTATTGTATTGTACAGTATTTGATGCGCAGTGGACAGGGTTTTTGCATCCAGCGGCTTGGCCAGTTGTTTCAGGTACTCGTGTATATTGTTGCTATGATTTCCGTTTCAATCACCCACACCAATCGACCCTGCAGTGTCGGTGTTACTCGTTGTTTACGAACCAGTACGCACTTAGAAAATCAGCGCCAAATCAGACAGAGGAGATTAAAGTCTTACGGTTGCAGTCAATGAGCGAAAAGTCTGC